>JARGXW010000132.1:0-269536 GCA_029204085.1 Mycena sp. CBHHK59/15
AAGTGATTACGGACGCAAGTTTCTCGAGGCTGCCAGTCGATATCATGAGTTGAGCTATGTGGGAGAGATTGACGAGGAGGAGCGGCGACATATGCTGTGAGAATCATTTGATCTCTGCTCCTGTGCATAATTAACAAGACTCCTCCAGGCTAGCTGCCGTAACATGTGCCGTTCTGGCACCCGCAGGCCCCAATCGTTCGCGCATATTGGCTTCCCTCTATCGCGACGAGCGAACAATAGAACTGCCTACTTACAACATCCTCTCAAAGATGTTCCTTGACCACATTCTCCGCTCCGCTGAAATCAAGACCTTCGAAGGTACGCTCAAACCACACCAATTGGCGAAAATCGCAATCTCTTCAAACGATCGGCTCGCCTCGTCAGGGCAAGACGATGATCCCAGCAGCGCAAACGAACCCGCTGCGAGTACACGAACCGGACCGTCGACTGTCCTTGACAGGGCGGTGATGGAACACAACCTGCTCGCGAGTTCGAAAATCTACAACAACATCACGTTCAGAGGCCTCGGTGCACTTTTAGACTTGACTCCAGGTGCAGCAGAGACAATGGCGAGAAAAATGATTGAGCAGGGTCGTCTGCGTGGCTCCATCGATCAAGTTGATAAGCTCATATGGTTCGAAGGAAGTCGTGAAGAGGATGATGCCCAAGGCAAGGCTGGTGGCCTGGGTGACGTAGAGGAAGCCGAAGACACAGGTGCTCCATTTACTAAACGCTGGGATACCCAGATACGACTGACAGCAGCCAATGTGCGTACGTTTGGACTCTTGCCTACAGCCTCTAACACTATTACAGGTCGAATCTATTGTGCAGCACCTAACAGAGAAGGGACTGGTTAGGTTTACGTCGGTAGCTGCCTAGATTTAATTGGCAAGATGCGACCTACACGCATTGCAGGGCACCCTCACTCTCCCCACTTTTCTGGTACTCTCACCGGTGCTGTTTCCAATTAGTGTCACTTCATAAAAGCATCATATCCATAATATACACCGAACTAGTCATTGCATTGCCGTCTCAGTCCTTCTTCGTTTTTTGGCGCGCTCTCGTTTTGTTTCCAATTCGTGCCACTCGCCATGCAGTCTGGAACTCCAAGTCAGGGGCATTATTCCAAAGAAGAGAGTTCCATTACCCAACCGGTGCCATCGCAGGTGGCTCCTCTTGCGTGAAATACGGGGCTTCCATAGCCTGCAGTGCAGTTGCACGGGCGGCTGGATCGTAGCATAGAAGTCGCTCGGCAAGATCAAGCGCCGCTGGAGACATCCACCTAAAATGGAAATTTCGTGCCACACACTTTGTAGCTAGGGATCTGGAGCTTACTTTCGAAACATTTCTCGGAAGTGGTTGGGGATCTCATCCCGAGGCTTCACAAGCTCGTACCACGGCAGGTCCACGACACCAGACCAGCGGTCTGTCGTCGGAGTGCCAATGACGCGGTAGATGGTGTCCAGTTGATGTATCTCGTCGTTGCCCTGGAACACGGGCTTCTTCGTGAATAATCAAGCATTATACACCTGACGTACGGAGTAAGTAGAGTCGCTGACCTCGGGAATGAAAAGACGTACCCGGCACTCCACATGTCCACTTCTGGGCCATAGACAGTGGCGCCAAATAAAAGCTCCGGTGGTCTATACCAAAGAGTGATAACCCTGTTGGTGTAATCCGTACGTCGACGCTTCTGGTAGAAACGAGCAAGCCCAAAATCCCCCAGCTTGAGTTCACCGCGGTTGTTGATCAGTATGTTGGAGCCCTTAATGTCGCGATGGATAACACCTTTGTGGTGAAGGTAAGCCAAACCGGCAAGCATTTGGTGAGATAGTGACTTGAGATGAGCATCTGTGAAGCTGAACTGTGTTTGCGACAGGATTCCTGTCAGATCATGGTCCATGTACTCGAAGACCATGTACACTGAACCTTTTTTTCAATCAGACGATGTTTAATATCTTGATTGAAGCAGAGTGCATACCATTTGAAACCATCATTTCATACAACCGCACCACATTTTCATGGCGCAACGACTGCAATAGTTTGATTTCTCGCATCGCAGTCACAGGAAACCCTTCCTTCTCAGATTCCATCCTTATCCGTTTCAATGCCACATGCAACTTCGTCACCGTGTTTTGTGCTTTGTAGACTTTCCCAAACGTTCCTTCACCAACCTGACTGACGATAGCGTACAGTTCACTTCGGGTTCGGTTTGAAGGCGTTAGGACGCCTGTATTGTCGTTTGGCTCAAAGTCCGGTGGTTTTGGCGTTTGAAGTGCGGGGGATGATGGTCGGCGTGGTTGAGTTTCGTCATTCAGTATGTTGTCCAGAAGGGGCAGATCTTCCGTCACTGACGAATCACGGGAGGGTCCAAGTGGAGAGGAAGGTGGGCGAGGATGGGACGGGGCATCAACACTGTTGTCTTCGACAGACCGTGTTAGCAACGATGGTACAGGCAGGTTCGGATGGTCAGGTCGAGTGTGTAGCTCTAACGGACGGTTAGTAAACAACTGGGATGGATGTCCCTGCAGGTCTGGATCTGCGATTCCGGACATGTCCGACGAAATGTCCGTATCCTCTTCATCACCGGGGAAGAATTTCTTCAGAGACGAACTGCTTTGTCCAATAGGTTTGAAAGCAGGGGTCTTCACGGCTAAGCGAGTGGGGCCCATCTCCATCTTTTGGAAGGATGGCGAGAATTCCGGTTGGATTCGGGTACTATGTGGGGCAGGGATGATGGTAGGTGGCGGCATAATATCTGCACTGGCGCTCTGCGTTAGGGGTTGGGTTCGCGACCCACGCTGGGAACCGCTGTTAGTTTGGGGGGGAAATGGAGACCAATCGAGCCTCACCTTGTTATGACCACCGCCATTCGCAGGGCTAATCCCGTTTTGACGTGGAACGAAATCACGAGACACATTTTCAGTATCTCCTCGAGGTAATGACACAATAGCTGGAGCGCTCACGGCACTCGAGAGACGGTGCAGGGACCGTGAGATTTCTGGCGGGGGGTGCGACTCAGACTCCTCCCAGTGCTCATGCTGGATGCCGGAGATGCGCTTCTCTTATGTATAAACAGACTGCCCTGCTTGCGGCGGCTCTCGGACGACTGTGGCAACGGTTTGTCTTGGCGGGGGACCCAAGCAGCATGACCTCCTTCATGTGAGGCACGGCCAGCTACAACAATAGGACTCGGGTCCCGCCGCCGCCGTTTAGAAGCCGGAGAAACCGAGGGTGATCTCGTACGCCCGCGGGAAGAGCGCCGAGAGTAATACGATTCCGCAGGCGACCGAGAGCCCGAACGTGAACGTGACGGGGAGCGAAGATGCTTTCGCGGCGGCGGCGGCGACGCCCCCATGGTCTTTTCAGACATATGGCTCTCCCGTCTAGACCAACTGCATAGGTTATTAGTATGTGATTAGATGCCTCTGCGACACACTCACTTGTTGGGATTTCCGTCGTCGTTTCGCCAGTCTCGTTGTGGCTTATTATTGGTGTAGTCGCGGGTGGTACCGCTCGAAGAGCTCGGTGCACGACGTCCGCCGGGGGAACTTTTTTTGTAGTAGTCACTGCGGGTCCCACTGTGGTTGCGATGATGTTGATGTTCGCCATCAGGAACGGAAGGCTGCCAAGTGGGCGCTGGCTCCCAAGCACGGTTGTCCACTGGTGGTTTTTTTTCTGGGGGAGGTTTCCACCGCGGACTTGGATCAACCCACGCATTCCCTCGATTTTCACGACGAGCAGAGTCCCATCCCGAACCACTCGCCCACTTTTGATTATCTTTTCCTCGTCGCTGGTCACGACTCCAATCTCTCTTCTTTTCAACATCCTGCGCCCGTTCGGGTACTCGCCCTTCGTAGGTATGCCCGCGGTTATCCTGTGGTTGCCATCGTTCGTGCTGGCCCTTCTGGTGATCGAGTGGAGCGTGGGAGGACATGCTCCAGGACGACCCTTCGGGGTAGGAGGGGGGCGTCGAGTATCCTTGATCGTAGCGTTGAGACCAATCCCGTTCAGGGTAACGTGGGTCGGGGACGGAGTGAGTTGACCACGCCTCAGGCTCTCGAAGCTTCGTCACATCATACTCGTCTCTCCCATCCCGATAATAATCATCGCTCGGTCCATAGTTGTACCTATGTTCAGCGTCTTTCGAACGCCAATTTGAATCGCGGTGAGTTCGAGACGAAGATGCTTCCCTGCTCATGTCATAAGATGCTCTACTGCTGTTCGACGTTGAGTCGCCTCGATAGTTCGAGGATTGTCGAAAAGTGGTGGAGAGGCGTGAATACGGGTCTGAGTGTGACTCCTCCACCCGTGGATGCAGTGGTTCGTCGTCTACGTCTTTGCGCCGTCTACTTTGGCGTTGCGACGGCATGAGTGAAGCTTTCCCGTCTTAGACAGTTAGTATTTATGCGACGTGGAAGGGAGAAGAGAGGCGTTACGTGTTTCTGCTCCTCGACAGTCCAAGAATTCACCCTCTTGAGTGGGAAGGCGTAAGCCAAGTAACGGGACACACTTTCACAAGGCGAGGGATGTTCAATCACACAGATGATGGCTCCAAGCACAAGTGAAAAACTAGCTGCTTGGAAACGATTAGAGAAAGTCCTACACACTTGCAAGAACTTGAACGAAATTCACTTACATAACGCCGCAAAAAGGTGGCATGCACGACCTGGGAAATATCAAGATACCTCACGGCGATGGGCAGGCCAGCATACAGTGTGCCAGTGCGTTTGGATGTTGTGGACAAGCTGAGGGATAACTCACCAACTTGGAATGAGTTGCGTGCGAAAGGTCAATTGACCGATGAGTATCGTTCAACTATTTCTCGATAATATCCATTTCCTAGCTGAGCCTCAAAATAAGAGAATTATTATGAATGGCGTGTTGTGCAACGGTGGAGAGAGGAATCATGCAAGTCGAGTCGCGAGGCAACCAAATTCGGTGAAGAACCACGCTCATCTGTGTGATAACTGGCCATAATTCCAATCGTGGACAACAAAAATGTTGCTGTTGCTACAGTGCTACTCTTAAACGACGACTAATTATTGGTGGCTACATTGTGGGGCTCCGTCGGAGGTGGCAGCGCGAGCTTCGGCCATGAGAGAGATGAAATCGTACCTCCTTTTCCGAAAGTCGTTGCTTTGTCTGGTGTTGGCCGCGATGATAGACTCTGCCGATTCCATTCTTGAAAATGCGCTGGGGCCAGGGACAGGACTGAACAACTGACTCCAGCGTTGAGCAACGCGCTGGAATCGGAATTTGGAGACACTCACTTTTACAGTTGTATCGATACCACTGACGGCAATCAAGGGGAGATGGGGATGGCCTTCAATGACATTGACGACAGTGCTGTCACCTTCAAAAATACCGTGCAAACTCCCGTCTTTGCGCCACACGAAAAAGTGGCCATCGTCCGAGCCTGATGTAACGTATTCATCATCGGGGCCAAGAAAATTGACTAAGGCCCTTGTGCTGATTAGGCCGTGGAGAAACAAGACCAAAAAACTAAGAAAAAGAACTGACCGTCTTTGATTGTGTGCACGTTGCGGGCCCCAGCAAACCGCCGACGAGGGTGGACGAGAGGGACTACGGAGTAAGGGTCCCTCGAGAGGTATTCATCCCAGTCTTTGAATACGTCATGGTCATGCTCGTCCTCGGATGCGTTGTCCTCAATGTCCACGTCCATGGCATCAGAAACAGAGTCGCCTTGCCAAGCTGGTGTCCCAGAATTGACAATTTTGAGCTTGTCGTTTTGAGCCAACAAAGGAGACGGATGTGTCAGGTCCTTCTCTTTCGGCTCGTCACGGGTAGAATACAGATAAACTGCATCGGCGCTGTATGCTGAACGGGGGATTAACTGACGAGCCTCGCGTCACAGTGATCACCTACATAATAAAACCTGCGATATATTAATCAATGCAGAATTGGAAAGTAACACGAGTACCTCATGACCGTTCTGAGAGGACATACGAGCACCTGTGATGTGCTCGCGTGTAATGCGCATATCAGGAGAAGGTTCTGGCCTGCCAAACCGACGGATACAATGGGTCATGCCGTTCTCCACCATGCCTCGTTCTTCCAGGAGGAATCGACCCGCCTGTCTCCGGTCAAAGAGAAAACCCTGTCATTAATAGACTAAGAAACGCAGCTGACATCGTGACGAAAAGACCGCACATAAGGCGACTCTCCAGCAACCACAAATTGATAAGGGGTCAGAGAAGAGAGGGAAAGCGTGGACAGTTCGAAATCGAGTTGTATCAGCGGAGGGGGGCAAGAACCATAATCGCAGTCGTGAGACGTCCTCAAGTCATGTTGCCGAACAGTCCCATCCTTGTGAATATCTGTTGAGGCTTTGGTTATAAGAAGAACGCGTAGCAAACCTCTCCAACAGTTAGGAACAAGTGCGGACTATCCTCCGTCACGAGCCTCTTGACGCGATCTCCATGGCATCGTAGCCTGTGTACACATAACTGCCGGGAGTTCGACTGCGCAGAGCCCGAGAGTGCCTCTCGTACATCATGGACGCGGACCTGCCCGTCGCCAGCTACTGTCGCTCTGACCAACATGAAATTTGGTCAGCCACAAAGTCTCTGTAGCAGATGCCATGGCCCACATTTGGGAAGAATAAGGCAGCATGTGGGCGTTGAAAATGTTGGCCAAATGGCCAGTTGGCATTACAGAACGACAAACGAAAGATGGACAGTCAGTCAAGGAGCTAGGATCCATGCTCGGGCCCCAGATCCGGATCCTGTATCTTAACGTTAGACTGCAACTTGAGAGTCAGAAGGTTGTTCATTATTCTTACGTTCGATCGTCTCCTCCGCTCAGCAAAAGTTCACCATCTTTCGCCCAACTAAGAGCATTCACACATCCTGAGTGGCCGTCTAAAACCTGTACTCGGTTGAGGGGAGAGCATAAACTGCGGGAGACCAAGCGTCGATGTTTTCGAGCGGTTCTCGTGGCGGACAAAGCCATCATGTATCCATCAGAAGCTTTGACGGATATCGGCGGCTCCAAAAGAGTTTCTCGGAGACATAGGTGTAGGTTGCTTACTTAACCTTCATTCACACAGCCACAGAACGGTCGGACTTATTGTCCGAGGGACCGGAAGAGACGTTAATAGCGCCGAAAATGGCTTCCTTGAGAACCTGACCTAACCTGACCTACGACTCATGTTCTGACTTGTCGACTTCGCTAAGGAATGGTATCTGTTCTATCCCCGCCTCATCATGTTCAAGATCGTTGCGAAACCTGCCGCTGTGGTCACCTCGCGATGGCCTCGCCTGTGCAGGAACCAGTCTACGGCTTTGAGTCAACATAGACTCTTCTACCAGAACAAGCAACTCGAGATCTATGCTTCAAAGAAGGCTAATCGCCTGACGCTACGCCAGCTCGTATGTCTGTTTCTTCAAACCAGCTTCAGCTGCCCAGTACTGTGTTCCTGAGGCTAACTCGATGGTAGGTGTTTTTCGGTCGTTCAATGGATCATGATCGTCTTATCAAGGCGGGCATCCACCTTGGCTTCTTGAATCTACATTGACTAATTCTCCTTTGCAAAGAGCGCCAACTACGTTAGAACTGAACTTCCTGTCCGGTATTGATACCCTCTCTTCGCTTCCTTGTCATCCAGTTCACGACCGCTGCAGGATTGCCCACAGACTGCGTGATCTACAAGCATTGCCGTATATTGTAGTTACCCAGGAGGGTGTCGCGAAGGTTTATGAAGTTCGGCGTATTTCGTTGAGCAGGGAAAAGACGTGCTAACACACACCCAGCTCTACTGGTCTGCTTTCGAAAAGTGTGAACCTTTCACATGAAAACGTCTGTGTTAACCTTCAACTCCAATAAGGTTCAGACGCTACCTGCCCATCAATACTTTAGAAGACAATGATGCATTCTGTCGATTTCTTGCTGAAGTTTTGCATGAGCAGTTAGCCTTTTTTACATTCGATTGACATTGCCACTCAACTTACTCTGTAGTTCAACGGTGATACCCAGTCTCTTTTTGGGCCTGTCTTTGGCCAGTCCGCATCTTCCTCCAGACTACCTAGACTCGTTCATGCGCCGAATGCTGGTTTCACGTATTTCCCGTCGAGTCTTGGCCGAGCATCATATTGCCCTGTCTGAAATACATTCGGGCAAGCTCACAAATCATGGGGAGCCTCATGTGGGTATAATATTCACGGGGTTGAATGTCAAGCGCTGCATTGAAAAATGCGGAAGACTCCTGCGGGAGCGGGGGAACGGCTGGCCTGACATAGTCATTGATGGACACTCAGAAACCCAATTTGCGTATATCAAAGAACATCTAGAGTGCGTTCTACCTCTTTCTGTCTGTTTAATCCAACATATGTTTCAGGTATATAATATTTGAGTTATTGAAAAACGTACGTTCAGCTTTTTTTGTCTTGCTCGTATCTTATACATATTCGTAGGCAATGCATGCTACTGCGTCGCATCACAGGAGCGCGCCGTCTCTTCCTCCAATTCGAGCGACGATCGTGGCGGGTGCTCATGATGTCGGTATTCGAATATCAGACCAAGGTGTGCATGTCAGGTCGAATGCAACGCAATGTCTTACAAATGCAAGGCGGCGGTCTCTCCCTGGCGTCCATCAAGACGCCCTCCGATCTATTTTCGTTTTCCCACATCCGCAACGCCGCGCGATTGCAGAATTCCCGAATTGGTGCTCTACGCACCGTCAGTTCCAGCCCCCATGGGATGCGGGCAACTGTCGACGAGCAGGTGGGACGATGGCAGCAAAATATGGCCAGCGGCAACTACCCCGACGCAAAGGATGACGATCCCGAAATGGAAGCTGGAGTAGGTCCACATCCGAGAATTGGGATTGGGCTTCCGATGAGCAATATTTTTGCAACATACTTTGGTGGCTCTTTAGAGTTGGTATCATTGGATGGCTGGGGTGCGTAATCCCTCGTTTTCGATTCCCAATTAATGCCTCGAACACAGGCACGGATGTGTATCTACGACTCCCAAAGCTGGTCAGACCTTTCACTCCGCTCAAACTCCCATACATAATCACTAATTTCATTACAGGGAACTAATCTGGAATTCGAAGGAATTGAGATCTAGATCACCGCATTATCATGTATTTTTATTCTATCAATGGACTCATGCCTGGGTCCGGGATTCTGTCCTCATGAGGTTCTTCCGAAGATCTTGACAGACGATGACCCATTGGTCTATGACACAATTGTTGTTATTGCGATGCTGCTGTCTTCGCACCCCAGGCTCCACCTGCACTGTTCCAGGACGGGGCAGGCCGTTTTCTCATCTAGTCTCGGTGTGTCCAGGGTTGCAATATAATTGACCGGGCTGTGTCACGGTGTATGTGCCAGGAATTGACCTTGTGTACACGTAGAGGCGCTCATACGGAAAGGATAACTCGGAGGTTCGGCAGAGCTTGATTACGACTCTCACCCGCCGATACCTAAGTGACGGTGCCTTCCATGGACGACTCACCTCCACCTGCTTATACCAAAGAATACAAAGGGCCTATTGTCGTGTGTCTAGATACCGTACAGCCCGTTTCGAGGGATAACCATAACGTGGAACAGGATGATGAAACGGAAAGCCAGGATGTCGACACTTGCAGAACGGCGAGGGGCAGGGGATCCTTTCCAAGACCATTACCACCCCTTCCTTCACAAGAAGATCCTTTCGGAGGACGAGCCAGTCTGAAATCAGAGACAGTGTCTCCATTATGTTTACACAAGAAATCACAATCAACAGTATCTCCCTCGGCTACGCGACCATGGAAGCCTCCCCGCCCCGATGAAGCTCCATCTAAATGGGATGCTACCGTCCCAAATCCACCGCAGTTTCGCCACCGCGAAACGGAGCTTCCTACATCCCCGCTGTCACACGCGAAATATTTTGGGACGTCAATGCCACCCACAGTTCCCATGCACCCTAGCCACTTTCGAAGACCAACTCACGCTACAACAGTATCCCTACGCAAGCAACGAACTCACATATGAATCGGGCACCTCAGCCAACCGCAGTTGATGCAAGCTCGTTCTACAAGTAAGTGACGTCCGAACGGAACAAACCATACTGTAGATGGCTACAGCTTTGATCGACAGCCCCGCTGTATCCGGCCATTTATCCCGGCCGTCGATGTCTCCAACGCACACGCAGTCCCGTAGCTATCCGTGAGCTCGATTGACTGGAGTGTCCGTCCTTGACCTAAGCTTTTCAGATCCAGCGTTCGCCCAAATCAGCCGTCGTCGAACATCCCAGCATGAATGCTGGCCATATTCAGTGGCAATCTTGAAAGTGAAATCCGCGGCGGCTGGTGGGACCTTCGTCCAGGGCAGTTGCGTGGTATCTGTGTAGTCTCGTAAACCAGACTTTATGCCGAAAACTTGAGAAGATAGTTGTTCTATATCATTAGGTTCGATTCAGCCTCTCCAGCTTTCTGGAGTTTATGAGTACAGGGCAGGACGAGTTGCCTCGGAGTTTGAAAACGAAGATCCGCAACCGAGTACACGGCATGGATGTGTGAATGCTCTTAGTTGGGCGAAAGATGGTGAACTTTTGCTGAGCGGAGGAGACGATCGAACGTAAGAATAATGAACAACCTTCTGACTCTCAAGTTACAGTCTAACGTTAAGATACAGGATCCGGATCTGGGGCTTGACTGACTGTCCATCTTTCGTTTGTCGTTCTGCAATGCCAACTGGCCATTTGGCCAACATTTTCAACGCCCATGCTGCCTTATTCTTCCCAAATGTGGGCCATGGCATCTGCTACAGAGACTTTGTGGCTGACCAAATTTCATGTTGGTCAGAGCGACAATAGCTGGCGACGGGCAGGTCCGCGTCCAGTCACGCTGTCACATCATTCGCCTTGCTCAAACCACTTCTACTAGTACTTTACCTTGTTTTTCGCGTGGACTTGAGTCGTGACGACTGGAGACTTTGGCTGGACACCAACTTAATTCATAATGACAACGCCGCGCAATGGGGTGGTTCGTAGCCCATCAACACCGACATTTGCACATTCTTCGTCCCGGCAGACGCAGGCTCCAGCTGGCGCTAACTCATCGGGAAGCAAGCCTGCCGACTATGTTTACTTTGACCGTTCTACGGCTGGGTTTTCGGAAGAGATCTTGCCTCGAGCAAAAGGGGCCCAAATGAAGCTTGAACACTATTACAAGGTCGCAGTAGATTCGGCTATAGAACGCAACACGAGGTGGATGTGGTTGATCTGTCTTGCCCTTCTGATACTGAATTTAACTCCAGACGCGTTGAACTTGAACGTCGACTTCAGGCTGATAGCATGATGTCCGAGGAGCGTAAACAGCGTCAGCTGCAGCAGCTCGGCAAGAAGGAATCAGTGAGCACAGGAAAGCTCGCGTCGATACTGTCGACTGATCTCGTCTCAAAGACTTTCTCCGGTTGCGTCGCACCAAACTTGGCTTGGACAACTTTAGAACAGTCAAGGTTATCGGGAAAGGAGCATTTGGCGAGGTGCGAAGGCTTGGTCTTTCAGTTCCACACGTGTATCTGATTCTCTCATTAGGTGCGACTTGTTCAGAAGACAGACACGGGCAAGATATATGCGATGAAGACCCTGAAAAAGGAAGAGATGTTGAAGAAAGATCAGGTCTGGTCCCGTTACCCTCGTGCATGTACACCGCTCTCAACACACTCATTATCATAGCTCGCTCACGTCCGTGCAGAACGTGACGTCTTGGCAGAATCAGCGTCGGATTGTTCGTTTATCGCTCTTTGTGCCACCACTGAACAGTTCTCACCTCTCCCTCTTCCAGGGATAGTGCAATTGTACTACAGCTTTCAGGATCCATCGTATCTTTACCTGATCATGGAATTCCTCCCTGGCGGTGACCTCATGACCATGCTGATCAAATATGATACTTTTTCCGAGGACGTTACCAGATTCTATATGGCCGAATGCGTCTTGGCTATCGACGCTGTGCATCAGCTTGGTTTCATACACCGGTACGCACTTCTCTATCCGCTGTGATCATTCCGTTTATATTCTGTTCTTTACCAGTGATATTAAACCCGACAACATTCTCATGCAAGTCCTACGTTTGATCATGCTATCGCCTTTTTTAACATCTTTTATTGAAGTGACAAGGATGGCCATGTCAAGCTCAGCGATTTCGGGCTTTCTACTGGGTTCCACAAGCAGCACGACTCAAACTATTATCAAAGGTTGCTCGAGTCTACAAATAATAACGTACAAACACCCGGGGCTGGCGCCCAAGCATCCCGAAATAGTGTTATGGTCAACTCTATAAATCTTACAATGACCAACGATCAAATTCAGACGTGGAAGGCCAACCGGCGCAAGCTGGTGCGCGTAGTTCTGTATTTCGCCCCCATTTCCCTCAACGTTCAATCTCTTCATAGGCATATTCCACTGTTGGAACACCGGACTATATTGCCCCTGAAATCTTTCAACAGAAGGGTTACGGCAAAGAGTGTGACTGGTGGTCATTAGGCGCCATTGCATTTGAATGTCTTGTGGGCTACCCACCCTTCTGCTCCGAATCAACCCACGACACGTACCAGAAAATAATGCAGTGGCAATACCACCTTGCGTTTCCGAACGACGTGCATTTGAGTGCCGATGCGGAGGATCTAGTTCGCCGGTCTGTCATCGTCATTCCTAGACGGCTGAAATATCTCAACTTGAACTACTAGTCTCATCACGTCAGCAGACCAGCGAATGAACGTCCAAGAAATAAAAAAGCACCCATTTTTCTATGGTTCGAGTCTACACCTAAAACTATCAACCGCCATTCATTTTCGTTTTGAAGGTGTTGACTGGACTACTTTACGCAACATCGACGCACCTTTCGTACCCCATCTCAGGTATGGTGCATGTCTATCGGGTATGGACCCCCGTGTAAATTCCCTCTCCTCTAGATCAATCACCGATACCTCCTACTTCCCAACTGATCAACTGGATCAGGTCCCGGAGGAGGCGTCTGTAGAAACGGGGGGTGCGAGCAAAGACCTTGCGTTCCTGGGGTCAGTACACTGCCTGTCTAAGTTTTTTCGTCGTGCTCACACTCCTATACTTAGGTACACCTTCAAACGCTTTTCAATATCGTCTCATGCCTTCTAAAGTTGGAGTTTCTCTTGTGTACACCGGCCGTAAGTGCCCCTATCGAAGCTCAAGTCTGCAGGATTAAACAACCGCAAACAACCGCTTTCATCTAATTTAGATAATATTATGTACGTAATTACATGTCCCTGGCGATAAGTGTAGCATTTACATTGATTATTCAGAGGTTAGTTCTCTGTCTGGGGCGGAGATGCGGCCGCATCTACAATACTATCAGTATCAATTCGGAATGTTACAATGAGAACACACCATTTCCTTAAATACAGGGAGTAACCGGGGAAGATGCTGCAGCTCTGGAGGCTTGATCGCTTCAGGCCGCTTCTTCCTGGGTTTGCGTTGCGGTGGGGGCGGTCTGGAGGGAGGCGGTGCAAATAGTTCTGATGAGGACATGGGTGACGGGCTTGGCGGCAAGGGTTTTGACATCGCTGCGGCAAGCGTCCGTGGGATGGGTGGAACTGGAGGAGGCGGATGATCGTAACTTCGCCGCGAAAGTGACACTTGGCTCAATTGATCTTTCATAAATGTCATGGATCGAGAGCTCTTGAGCGATAACGAACGCTTTCTTGGAATGGGCGTTTGGGTAGGCGTTCGGGTGGGTGTTTGGGTGTCGACTCGGGACCGTGACGTGGGCGCGGTATGCTGTGGCTTGCTACGAGGGGGGATAGACCGCGGCGATTGAACAGGGGTCTTACGTTGGCCAGTGCTTTCCTCGATGCTCTCCTCGCTACTGCCGGCCTCACTGTCAGTATCGTCTGTCTCGGACTCGAGGTCGCTCGACTCGTCACTGTCCTCATCAGTCTCCTCGGCCGCGAGATCGACTGCATCGCCCTGTATGAGTTCTCCGAAACTGATCTCCTCCGCGACCCCATCGACCAATGCCTTCGTGGCCTCGTCCTCAGCATCTGCGTCATTCCGCATTGCTTGAACCTTGCCAAACCGGCGTCGCAATTTGTCCTCATAGATGACCTTGAGTTTGTAGTGATAGAGGGCGACCTTATCCACCTCCGCGAGAATGTCGTGACGGTCCTGGCCGGTGTAAGGAAGCAGGAACTCGAGGCTGACCGGGCCGCCAAGCCCTTCTCGTACAACGGTTAAGAAAAGCTCGATCCACCTCATAAGACTGTCGAACAGTCCTTCGCCCTTGGAATGCACCTTGTGCACGAAGTTGTAGAACGACTGCTCGTGGCGCTCTATCAGATCGATAAACGCCTGCACGGTCCGCTGAGGGTCCTCTTGACTCACTACATGCAAGCCAGTCAGCCTCGATACGGCTAGGGAACAAGAGAGCTCACAATCCTCAGACTGTTCCACTGTCCTGATGAGATCGTTGATGAAGCTCTGCAGATCACCCAAAGAGTCTGCGATGCTTGCCGCTCGGTAAACCTGCGCCAAAGGCGTGTAGAAGATCGTTATGATGTCTTTGAGCAGTTCCGAGGTAGAGCCCTACATTCATTGGAGAGTTAAGAAAGGCGAATCACGAGCGGCGCTCGAGACGTACCTCGAACAGAAGACCGATTAGTTGCTCCCGATCCCTTAACCTCGAGTACGCATGGGCGAGGATTTTGAGATCCTCGAAAAGCCATCCATCGTCATCCTGTGGCCCGTCGTCATCGTCCGAGTCCGCCAGTGATTCTCGATGTTTCAGGTAGATAGCATGCGCTCGGTGCGCCTTTGCTACACGATGCATTTGCGCCCGGGATAAAAAGGCTCATCCGCAGCTCGGAGGACGACAGTGATCAGATTCATGTGTTCAGCAGCTGTTGAGGAAGCCTATCAACACGGCGAAAGTGTTGAACGGGGAGGTAGTGACTAACCAGCATCGGCTTTGAGCATGTCTTGAATCTCTCGAGGCGCATATACGAATTGGCGGATCTTCTCGCATATCATTGGGTCATCAACCTTTTCCTTGACGGCCTCGATCTCCTCCTCCAATGCCCTCACCTCCTCGGTGAGAGAGCCAGTGAACATGCTGAATGTACAGGTTGAGCTTCTTCAATTAAAATCCGGGGCAACATACCGCTGCAGTAAGCTCCTTCCACCAAAAGGCTGAGCAAGGAAGAGATCAAGAACACCTTTTGGACCGTGATTAGTGCAAATAAAACATGGGAGATAGATCGAATGTACTCCTGATCATTCCGATGGGATTACTGATCCGCAGAGCGGTCTTAAGCATGAAGTAGGGCATCAGTCCGTGTATTCTCTTCAAGCTCGCAAACGTCTCAGATGCATTGTCGGATGCCACGAACTGCTGGAAGACGGTCGACGCTAGCCTGTATCGTGATCACAACGAAGTCGTAACACACGGAGCCCAGAAAAACTTACGACATTCTCGCCCACTCGAGAACAGCCTTGTAGTTTGGTGGCAGATCTCGTACGTTTGGGGTCACCTTGACAGTCGCAAATATGAGGGTCAAGCCGTCTGAAATCTGTGAGACGAAATGTCGGAAATGATAATTTTTAGTTACCTTTGCCCATGATATCTCCTTTGACGCTCTTGACCGCATCTCGAAGACCATCGACGCGACTCGCAATCTCCTTGGCGAAATGTTTCCTCCCATCATCTCGAACCCTATCTGCCTCTTCTCTTTTAAGCGCGTCTTCTACTTCCTCACGACTGAGGGTTGTGGGACCCGACAGCAGAAACGACCGTAACACGGGAGAAGAGGCGATCCCGTAGGATGCCAGCAGACTATGTAGATAAGCCCGGAGTGTCAACCTGTTCTTTTCTCGAGCTAGTCGAGATATTTGTTGAATTTGCGGAGGTGGATCAGGGTCGTCCCACATGGCTTGTTGACGTGATGCAAACGTTGGTGCTGGGCTGAGCGGCGATGCTGTCGGCGGTGCGCTGACGGTCGTTCGGTCCTTCGCAGGAGGAGGTCTTACGTCTTCGGTAGGGTGGGCCTTGCGGAGCTGAGTGCGTGTCAAGACAAGAACCCCATGATTGAGATTCAAATGCACGAACTTCAATTGCCAGTGTTTTGAAGTCACCATATCTCCGAGACACAAACACGTCTGGGTAATTTGAACGTCGAGTGCGCACTATAAATTCCTATTTTTTTGGGTTTGGATTGTTACAGCAAGATGTAGAGCAAAGGCCCTAACCTCGTGCACTCTACTTCTCACCCGGCCCTTGTCTACCACCGTTCGGACACTGACAATGTTGACCTCAAAAATATCCTTTATGGCTTCCAGGTTCTTGGCTTGTCTCTTCTTGGCAGCCATTCCAGCTGATCAAGATCGACCTGGGTTAGCCTGACTACCTCCTCTGGTTCGACGAGCTTTGTTGCTGCGCCGAGGAATAGGGACAAGTTCCTCTCCGCCTTTGCGAGAAGCCTCAGACGAAGAGCCTGCTCCGAACCTTCGGATCCATCGTCAAAGACTGAGGTTGGGGAAATGTTGCGTGAGAGGACAGAGGCCATGAAGGGTTGTAGCTTGTCGGAATAAAAGTCCTTGGGGGCGGCGGCCATGAAAGGGAAGGTCAGTACGAATTGGCGGAACATGTATCGTAGAAATGGAAGATCCATGGGGGGTGCATTCTTGGGTGGGGGCGAGAACGGGGGTCCCAGATAGGAAAAAGAAGAGATGTTGGTGGAAGCGGGAGTGGTGATTGCATCGAGTTCATGGTTGAACTGCAGCTGTATCAACGACTTCTTGAGGTAGTGCGCGCGCAATGGGGTGAGATCTGTCGGGTTGTTTGCTGGGTTATCTGCGGGGACTGGCGACGCCACGAGGGAGTCAGAGGCGGACTCATTGTCGGCTGGGGAATCGGTGCGGAGGGGAGGAGGAGGAACGGTGCGAGTGGGGCGGCGGGGCGATAGGGTCGAGATGTTGCATCCGGGGCTGGCTCGGGCGTGTCGTCGTCGTGGTCCATGGTCAGTGCGTGCACCGCCCAAAGATCGCTCTGCATGACGTAAGTTGCTGACCAATCAGGCAGGCAGGCACACGCCGAGATCGGCCAAAGCGATTTGTAGCCGAGGGTTTGTCATCAAGATTTCCAACAAAAAAGGGGAAGGGAATGGAACAAGCTCCAACTGGTTATTATTGAGGCGCTGTGAGAGGGAGCCCGATTGAATGGAGGCTGTACGCTAAAGGCCATCAGAGGAAACTGCGTTGACGGAAGACTTTAATGCTCACAAAGGAGCACTGGAAGAATTAGGGGGGGCGTACAATATCGTTTATTATCAATTGAAGCCCATCACCAGTGACACTGCAACTCGAACTGACAGAGCGGCGTGAATACGAACGATACGTACTTGAAAACGATTAAAGAGAGGTTCACTAAAAAGAACAGCGGCTCCAGTCGTTTATACACTAATGGTTCAAAGGTTGTACACCATCTCCCCGTTGAGAACAATATGACTCCTGCGGCAACCGACGGGCTTGGTGCGGCGTTCATGGTAGCAGCAGAACACGACCATATCTTAAACTAAGTAGGATGGAAACGATCTTCATGTGGACACTCCCTAACAGTTCAGTGCAACCACCTACAAATCTCCGAAGGATACGAGAGTGGGCGAATTTGGGTACAGCTTGGTGAAGGTGTGCATAGTGAAATTGATGGCCCACCATACAGCAATTCCTCTCGAATCTTCTGTCACAATGTGAGCTTCGCAAGAGTGTAGATTACGAGGCTGAAGAAGGAAGAGAAGACAGTGTTCATGACCATCCAGAGACCACGTCATCATTTCTGAACGCAGGTATCAACTCGCGACCATCAAGAGGAGTCCGGGAGTAATGATAGATACAAGTGCCCCGAGAGAAAAAAAAATCCCAGTCCAAGGCTCCAGTTTGAGACACCAAAAATCGAGATAGCCGCGCGTTGGGCATATAACAAGGGCTCCCCACAGAACCGTCCATGTTATGACACCGCGCATGATAAGTATGGATAGAGTCATAGACAATGGCACGGGGTACTGCAACTGATCGACAGGAATCGACCTACGGGGAATATTTGAAGGGTAAAAGACACGAAGAACGCATATGAGCATAGTAATATGCGCCTTAGCGTGGAGATCTCACTTCAGCCAGCATATTAATGAATGTCGAAAGCCATGCATATTGCTGCCCAATGAGATGAGTATCGGTATACAATTCGAAGACCATGTCTGATACCAGGGATGTTCTATCGCTGTACTGGCGGAAGATAAAAGAGTGATGATTCCATGAGCAGATTTTAATCTTGGCCTAGAGACTTACCTGCAGACTGTACGTGGCGTAAAGCAATGGTATCATGTACCTGTCTCAACAAGGCAGCATTGCTGTCTTCTACATCTGGTTCAGAGATCTGTTTCTCGTTTAGCTCGCTCTTTTTGTCGACGCGATTGGTAGCCGCGAGAGATTCAGTGCTAGTCAAACTAGCCGTTCTTGCCTCGCTTCCGTCGACTATCCTTCGCGCTTCTCGGGCCAATCAGCAGATACTTCTACTCAGACACCGCGGACGAAAGAGACAATAAGCGGGCAATGAGATGCAGCAGTCGGTAGCCTTTGTTCAGTGCGGGAGCAGCCAGGGAATCTCAGCCATTGATTCGGTGGCAGTTGGATGGTAATACAATTGGTATTTTGAGAGTCATGTGTGTGCTGATACCGGACGAGATACATGTCGAGGAGCAGGCGCCAACGGAGAGTAAACTGGAAGAACACTGAGTTGAGCATGGGTAACAAAGGCCGGTCGGTATTGAACATTTACCCGTTTCTCCGCGATATGTCCTTCCGTTCTCGTCCAAGAGGTTCTTAAGCTTTGTCCCAACCTTCTTGACCCCCTCCCTGCATTCCTCCAGCCCGCGCCATGTCCCAGCAACTGTCCAACACTCTGATTGCGGTGTCAACATTATAACCACGGCCCTGTGGTCAAAAGGATGTACCTGAACAGGCCTAGAACGACGAATCGACATGTGTCGCCGAGTAGATACAAGAGGGAGAGAAAACGCACCCTAGACGCAGCATTGACCGTTTCTAACTCCAGTTCTTGTCGCGCGTGGAGAGC
Organism: Mycena sp. CBHHK59/15; assembly: GCA_029204085.1. NCBI lineage: Eukaryota > Fungi > Basidiomycota > Agaricomycetes > Agaricales > Mycenaceae > Mycena > Mycena sp. CBHHK59/15. The sequence goes on from JARGXW010000132.1 coordinate 19,109, forward strand.
GATCAGGAGATCGACGAGCTGCTCGAGGCCAACAAACCAGGTGGTGCAGCCAGTGCGCGGGTTCATGCTGGTGTCTGTGACGAGATACGAGGACGACAGGGCGAGGGCTCTACGAAGGACGGCCTGGTCGAGGGAGGACTTGGTTGAGGCTTAATTGCATCGAGGACGAAGCGGGAAAAGTCGGTGGACTAGAAGGAGTGAGAAGGGGCAAGCGGGGCTGGTGTCGACGCACGGGTATTTCTCCAGACTCCATGGAAGCGAGCGTTCATTGCTAACGGCACCCGAATTCAATCGATGTGTGACGCGGACTTTGCCGGCCCGTTCAACTTTGGAACCAAACGATGGCTGCCCTCACTAACTTTCTCGCGGCCCTCACCCCGCCGCCGTTCGTCAACCCCGAGGAATACGACGGGCTCGAGGTGCGTCCCTTGCACTCTCCCCCTCCAAAAGTCTGACCCCGTCAGTTGTTCCGTTGGAAATTCATCGTCTTCAGGCCAGCACGTCAGTCGGGTTTCATTTGTGCAGTGTGGCTATATTGACTCTTTCGCAAGTCTTCAAAAAGGAGGCCTATCTTCTGTCAGCTCTACTCTTTTACCTGGCATTCTTCGCGTTCGGCCGGTGGAGCAACGCTAACAAGGCGACCAAATGGTATCAATATCGATTTGTACCGCGAAATGCCTGTTCAAATGATCGTACTAGGTTCGATGCGCATCTGGCTATCTTCGAACACCAGTTCTCCAAACCCAAACATTGGATACAGGACGGGTACTCAGACTTTTTCAACTTTTCGACGGGGAGACGCAACGTCGCCTCCCTGCATACTATCTTCGCCCTCCGGCCCCGCCACGACTTTTTCCAATGGACTTTCCAGACCTTGAGGACATTTGTCGATCTCCAATACCGACCAAAGGATGATCTGCAACTCGACTTCAAGCTCCTTCCCGCCGCGTTGGCGCACGACTTTGTTTGGGCGGTCATCTCGAAGGATGAGCTATTGTTCGCAAAGGATGAGAGATGGGACTTGGTTGGTTTTCTTTGCAATCCCTCCATTTTCCCGCTCATTTGCCTCAAGACTTTCACCAAAACAGTAGAGAACCCCGGAGTTCCGGCCAAATTCTCCATCATGTCCGGTAGGCGATTTTTTTGTGCGAGCTGAGTCCGCCAGAAACTCAGACTCGCATAGAATTTGCGGACGTGACCGACGGTGTCCTGAAAGCCTTCCCAATCGCCAAAATACTCGAAGATCCCAAGATTGCACCATATTTCCGCTCCCTTTCCGTGCGTCACTGTCCACACCTCGATTGCTCGTAGCTGATGCCGAGGACAGATCACGGACCAACCGCGCGACCGCCCAACCAAACCCTTATTGCCCAATGAGCATGAAAAACACGTTATCCTGACCTTGAGCGCGCCCTCTACTTCCCACGCCGCGGACACAGCCGCACTCGTCACTGCTCTGTTCTCTTTCGTGGACTCCTTGTCCCAGGTTGCCCTCCGGCCCGAGACGAAAACCAAACTCAGGAAGGTGAGAGATGACATAGAGAAGAACATCAAGGAGGAGTCGGAGAGAGAGAAGAAGGAAGAGGTGCGTCGCCGGTCATTATGACAGCTTCGTTTACTCACCTGATGGGCAGGAGGCCGAGGCTTTGGAAGCCAAAAAGGCGGCAAAGCGCAAACTCGAAGAAGAGCGCATCGCCAAGCTGAGTGCCGCAGATCAGAAAAAGGTGCGCTGATATCACCGACCTGAGCATAACCTCCTTGTTCACTCATAAGCTAGGTTCTCGAGCGCGAACGCAAGCGCTCCATCCGAAAGCAGCAGGGCAAGGTCACTGCCCGGAAGTAATACTTATCTTTATTGCAAGTTAATATATTGGGTCAAGTGGACGATGATGCTTTACGACTCCGATACGAGTCTCGCTATCATCAGTATCGAGTTCGACGGATGCCGAAGTGCTGTCAGGTACCGCTTTGACCTTCCCGTTAGTGTCTGGTTGAGCCGCGCCCCATTTGGCGCCCCAGCTCGTGAAGAAGCGGAGCAGCCACATCGGCCGCATGTTGGGGTGCTTCACGACATCCTCCTCGTCCTCGTCATCCTTGGGCAGCAGGCTGAACGCCTCGATGTCCACGACGCTCTCCTCCTCCGCCTCGCTCTCCGTGCGGCCCAGGTGGTCTACGAGCCGCTCGCGGCCGTCCAATGTCCACTGAAGACGATTGAAGCGCCCGTGCGCACCGTGCGCACCGGGCGGCAGTCGGCGTCCGCCCATACCGAAGACCTTATCGCGGAGCGCGAAAATCGCGTACCACGGCGGGCTGGCGATGTGCCAGAGGTCCGGGATCTGAAACTGTTGCGACTCGTACCAGATCGACTTGGCTCCTGTGAGATCTTGTCCGCCTTTGAGCTCTCGACGTCGATGTCTCCGATGGCTCTGGTGTGCCGCTCGACGGTAGCGAGCGCGTGGGTGTGAGCGTGATAGTCTTCGCGCAGCCTGGCATTTATGTCGGAGAGCGATGATGTGAGAATCTCAAGGCAGGCCAAGACGTTCTTGAGGTGTTCCTCCCTGCGCGTCATGACGAGGAGCTGTCCGCACAGCGCAACGTCAATCCGCATGCGCTCTTGGCTGAGCACCTTCAGATCTTTGAAGGACGTTACATCGTGATGAAGCTAGTCTCCTGCAAATGTACATTAGAAAGAGTTTCAAAGGAGAAAGCAAGGCATTTACCGTTGGGGCCCGACGTGGCAGCGCGGCGCCTGGGCGGCGGCGACGGATCCGCATCACTCAAGTATCCGACCTCGTCCGGCTCCTCATGTAGCACTTCGGGCTCATCATCGCCGAGCACACTCCCCCTTGCCAACTGGCTCCGCCGCCGATGCCGGTCACTCAGCACGCTCCTCTCATCGCCCGTCGTGTCCTCGCTTAACTCGCCGTCCCTGTTGAGGATCTCGCGTGCACTGACCGGGTCCGACCAGCTCGACACGCGGCTCTGGTACATGCGGTTCCCCCACGGGCGCTTGTGGTTGAACGCGCTCAGCTTGCGATCGTACTCCTGCGCGTTCAGGTTCTGCGCAGAGCTCCTAGCGGAGCGCGTTTCCTCGAACTGCTTCGGCGTGCGGGGGTCTTCGGCTGTGCGGCGTCAGTTGGGCGGGCAACACATAGGAGGGGAACTGACCGCCAACGGGCGACACCTGGCCGCTGCTGAGATCCTCCTCGCCCGCCTGTTCCGCGTCCCTGGAAACACATGAGCGAGAGCGTGCCACAGGATGAGGGAACGCACCCTCCGACAAGCGTCAGCGGAGCGGGGTGCGCGTAGTGCCTCGGGATTGGCGGGCGCTTTCTCAACAGCCCGGGGGGTCGTCCAGTGAATCGCGCCCAGACGATATATCGACGCTCGGCTTCTTGCGGTCGCGGCTGAGCCTGGAATAGCATCGGTTAGACGTGCGCGAGGACATGAATGTGGCTCACCGTGCCCATGACTCGAACTTCTTCTGCACGCCACTCCGCAGGCCGCCCCGCTTCTCGGGGCCGCCGTTCTCCTCCTCCGTTGACCGGCCGTCCGCCCTGTCGGGTCTCGCGACACGCAACAGGTCCGTCTCCTCCATGTCCCCGTCGCTCGCGACGCCCAGTGCCCACCGCTCCTTGACTCTGTCGCGCTCGGGGTTGAGGCTCCGCAGAGCGCCATACATGCTGTCCAACTCCCGCTCCCGGAGGCTCACCACACCCCACACCAGCCCGCTCCACAGACCCGTGACGCACCCCGCAACGCCGCTCACGACCGCCGCGTCCTTTTCGCGTTCCTTCTCCTTCCCCCGCCCGCCCGCCGCAAGACCGTCCCCGAGCTCGCCGTCCGCGCCGCGCAGCTCCTTCTCCTTTGCCTTTGCCTTGCTCTTCCCCTTGTCCTTGTACCGCCCCACGACGACACGCACGAACGCTTCAAGGTCCACGCTCGCCTCTAGTACGCCCGCTGCGCCGCCACCCACCGCCCCGCCGCCGACGTTCAGCCCCACGAGACTCCCGATGCCCGTGAAGATCTGCCCCCCACCACTGTCCGCGCCGCCCGCGTCCGCCGCGCCTTCGCCCCCACTTGCACCGTCGCTCGCCTCGCCGTCCAGCCGCCCCAGCAGCGCACGCGCGCGCCGCACGCGCCCACCCTCGCCAGCGCGTGCCTTGTCAGAGTACGCGACGCCAATGGCGTCGACGAGCGCGCGTGTGAGCACCACGGGGCCCGCGGCGCGTGCGCTGCTGCCAAAGCTCGACGTGGACGCGGCCGCAGAGCCGGGGCCCGGCGTCGACGGGAGCGAGTGGAACGCGTTGTGCGGCGCGTGGAAAGGGAAGGCGGGCGTGCCGGGCGTCGGCGTCGCGAACACGCCCGGAGTGTTGGACGTCGACAGGCAGGCGGCGAGCACCGTGCAAAAGGCCTGCGGACGCAGGAAGGGGTCTTTGGGCGTGTGGCTGTATCCCATCGCCGCGAGTTTGTTTCGCGTCGCGAGGACGAGGCTGATGAGGGCACACACGACGGCTGGGTCGGCGATGCGCTCCGTGGGCTGGAGGCTGTCAGTACGCCGATATCGCACAGAAGCTTGCTTACCTCGACGTTCACGGACTGCTCACCAATCTCCGTCACCCACGTCGTGAGGCCCTCCACGGTCTTGTCGCATAGCAGGCCGTCGAGGACGAGGTGGTCATCGGTGGGCCTCTGGGACGGGCCCGGGAACAAGCCAAAGATCGCAAGACCGGCCTGGAGGAGCTTAACGAGCTCCAGGACGCTCGCACTGAACGCGTGGCGGTCCTTGGTCTTTGCTCGGGCGGTGTAGCGGCCGCCGGGGGTGATGGCGGGGGACGGGGAGAGGATGCCGTAGGGGACATTGAAGGTGGGGGTCGGGGGTGTGATGTGGAGGGAGGTGGAGGGTATGCGGGTGCGTGGGGACGCGGGGGGCAGGTCGTCCGAGTTGCGAGGGCGCTCAGACGGGGAGATGGAGAGGCGGGTCGGTGCTTGGAGGGCGACGACGCGGGGCTGGGTCGCGGACTGGCGGGCGCAGTGGGGGACACGGGGGGCACAGCGGGATGCGCTGTGTTGGCGATTGTTTCGGGGAGGTGGTAGGTGGTTATGAAGCGGTCCTTTGTGGTGTCGCTAGGTTCCTCGAGGGTGAGGGCGCTCCTGCCGCTGCAGCCCATGCGGAGGAGGTTGATGTTGGCGTAGAGGTGGTCGCGAACTTGCATAAAGTCGCCATGGGGGATGTGGACGATGGTGTAGTCGGAGCGGAAGTGGGCGAGGGACGTTGCAAGGACGACGCCGTGGGGCGTCTGGGGGCGTTGAGTGGGTGGGTGTCATGGACAGAGATCACGGACCTCCTTTGGGCGGGCGTCGCGGCGGAGATGGAGGATGGCCTTGTCCCAGTCTGCGGCGGCATCTGCGGGGCTTAGGGCGGGGGACGGGCTTAGGGCGGTGACAATGATCTGGGGGCGTGAGGGCGGGCGTGTGAGCGATGGAATTGCATACCTTGTTGGCGGGGTCGCCGGTGTAAACGGTGAGGGCGGTGACGGGGCGGTCGCGCTCGACGATCCTGTGGCAGTGAGCGCGGGCAGCGGGGGCAGCGGGGGACCTACCACTTCTCTACGGCGTATATCTGGTAGCCCTCGAGCTCGTGGCGGTCGGCGACGATCTCGAAGCGAAGGGGGAGACCAATCCATTCCTGGGCGACGTCGGTGGGCGACGGCGGGCGGGGCAGCGGGCTGCTGAGGTCGATGGACGACGCGCGGCCGACGCGGGAGCGCGTGCGGCGGTGGGCGGCGGCGCGGCGGTGGGCGGCCGCGGCGGGCGCACAGTGGGCAGCAGCAGAACCCGCATAGTGACGTCAACTCGTAAACATCGTGACCAAATGGTCAATCGAGACGTGACAAGCGCATCAGATCTGCGTGACGGCGCGTGACTCCGAGGTCGAATACATGGATCGGGTACAAAAGCCGGGGACTCGCAAGGGGACTCGAACAACGAAGCGACGATCCAATGAACGCCCACGACGCCATCGACGCCCACGACGCCCTTGACGCCATCGACGCCCTCGACCCCCACGACGCCCACCGCCTGCAATCCCTGCTCCGCTGCCCTGTCTGCGCCGCCACCCTTGCCGCCCCCCCACCCTGCCCTGCGGCCACACCGTCTGCGCCGCCCACCCCGTCGCCCACTGCCCCCTCCCCGAGTGCACCCCCCACGCCGCCCCACCCGCCCCCGCATCCCCCCAACTCTCGTGTCCACTACCTCCCGCCCCCGCCTACCGCCCCGCCGCCCCAGCCCCCCGTCACCCAGCCCAGGCTCGACGTCACTATAAACAAGATCTCGCTCTGCTGGACAGCGCCCTTGCCGATGACGCCGACCCCGATCACTCCAAGCTTAGCGACAGCGATGACGACGGCCCCGACGGCCTCGCGTCGCTCCGTGGCGAGCGGTCCGAGCTTCCCCGTTCGCCCGCCGTCCGCCCCCGCTCCGGCTCGGCCTCCACCACGCGCCCCCGCAAGCGCCAGCGCCTCCACCCCGACCCCCACACGATGACGCTGACGCTGACAACGACGACGACCTGCTCACCCATTTCCGCCGTCACGCTGCGACGCCGCTCCTCGGCCCCCCCAACCCCCGCCGCGCTTCGAAAAGCTCCTGCTCACAGAGCTCTCCTGCGAGATCTGTTTTATGCTCCTTTACAACCCCGTCACTACACCCTGTCAACATGTGAGCTACCCTATCCGTGTACGTACCCCGCTAATATCCGCAGACCTTCTGTGCCAAATGCCTCCACCGCTCCCTGGATCACAGCAACCTCTGCCCCCTGTGCCGGGACACCCTCCCGGGCTTTTCCTTCTTCGAGGACCATCCCTGCAACCAAGTCCTCGAGACCCTGCGTATGCACCCCTGTCCCCTCTCACCCCCAGCCCCTCTCACACCCCCGCAGTCCTCAACGCCTTCCCCGCCATGTACGCCGAGCGCGGCGCCGTCCTCGAGGCCGAGGAGCGCGACGCCCGCCTCGACACCCCCATCTTCGTCTGCATGCTCATCTTCCCTGGCCACCCGACCGCGCTCCACTTTTTCGAGCCCCGGTGCGTCGCGTCGCGTCGCGTCGCTCGTCCGCCTGCACTGACGCCCGCCCAGGTACCGTCTCATGCTGCGGCGCTGCCTCGAGGCCGAGGTCCCCAGCTTCGGTATGATCATGCCCGCCCGCCAGGGCGCGGGCGCGGGCGTGCAGGCTGCATCGGCCGACTATGGCACGATGCTCGAGGTGCGCAGCGTGCAGATGCTCGCCGACGGCCGCAGTATGGTCGAGACCTGGTCCACCTACCGCTTCCGCATCCTCGAGCGCGGCACGCTTGATGGCTACACCGTCGGGCGCATCGAGCGGTGCGTCGCCTTTTTTCTTGCTTGTGCGCACATCGCTCAGTGGCAGCAGAATCGATGACATCCCCGACGACGACGCGCCGGGTATCCCGCACGGCCCCGACGGGCCTCCCCCGCCATCCAACGCCGATCTAATGGAGACCTGCACGGCGTTCCTGTTGCAGCTGCGGCGGGGGACGGCGCCGTGGGTCGTGCAGCGTCTGAACCACGTGTACGGGCCGCCGCCGACGGACCCTGCGGCGTTCTCGTACTGGGTCGCGCTTGTGCTGCCGATCGACGAGTACGAGAAGGCGAAGCTGCTACCGATCCGCAGTGCGCGTCTGCGGCTGTGGCTAGTCGTGCACTGGATCGAGCAGCTGAAGAACAACTGGTACGTGCGCCGGTCGACGCGGTGCTGCGCGGCGCTGACCGTGTCTGCTTTGCTCTGCTGCGCGCTTGCGGCGTGTGTAGGTGGTTCGCGAGCGGCTGCGTGATTCTCTGAGGGGGAGCACGTGCATGCTGCGGCTATGCCCTGGACATGACGTCATGTGCCCTGCATCTGTACACTACTGCACCCAACCTAGACCTCAACCCCCGCGCTGCCCGAGCGATCTGTGCCCGTGATCCCGCTCGATCACGCTCGATGGCGCCCCGCGTACACATGTGATGCAAAGTGGCGAACAATCGGGGTGGCTCAGATTTCGTTTACAATGTCCGCTTACTCGCCTGCGCTACGGTTGTTTCATCGTCGTCGGCGATGGCATTATCCTACAATTAAACCTTCTGGTCGCCGCCAGGTCGTTCTTGTTTTACTTGTGGGGATTTAGCACACGACGTGTTCGGGCAAAGCGAACAGACTGCGATTTTTCAGGGCATCCGAGTGACATGAGAACAGTCTGAGGAAGTCAGCAACGGACTAGCGCCGGACTTTCCACCGACAGTGTACTGGCATTTCAATGCACACAAAAATCACTAGGATTTACGAGAAGAACCTCCATGGAACCCCGTAAGCAAAGGCATCTAATCGTCACAGGGACGCCAGATTCGTGACGGGCCACTCGCTGGTAGAGACAATGACGTTGGCGCACACGTACCACGAAAAAAAGACAACTCACTAGCTCGCCGTCGTCCGCTGGTAGCCATACCGCTTGACGAACGCGTTCAGCTCGGCGGGCCCGCGCGAGCCGTAGGGGTACGGCGCTGGGTGTGGGCGTTTGCCGCTCTTCCCGTCGATCCAGTGCAGGATGGGCGTGAATATCTGTGTGCATGGACGTTCAGCACGGACGCCGTGCGCGCAAGAAACAAGGCCGACCTTCCACGCGACGTCGAGCTCGTCGTGGCGCACAAAGTTCGAGTGGTCGCCCTGCAGTGCGTCAAGTAGGAGCGCCTCGTACGCCTCAGGGATCTTCGCCTCCGCGAAACGCCGGTCGTACGTGAGGTCCATCTCAGTCGCCATCGCGCGTGTGTGCAGCCCAGGCGTCTTGGCGTTGATCTTCAAGTACACCGCCTCGGACGGCTGGATGCGGATGATGAGCTCGTTGCGCGTAATGTCCTTGAAGATGCCCTGCGTCACGTCCTTGAACTGGATGCGCACCTCCACCTTCGCCTCGTTCAGCGCTGTGGGGTGGGGCGCGTGTCAGGCAGGCGGGGCGCGCGGAAGCACAGCGGGGACAGACCTTTGCCCGCTTTCAGGATGAACGGCACGCCTTCCCATCTTGGGTTGTTGATCCACAGCGTCGTGGCAGCGAAGGTTGGGCAGACAGAACCGCGCGGCACCGTGTCATCATCCAGGTAGCCGGGCTTCCCGTCGGCTCCTACGTACTGCCCAAGAAGCGTATCCTCCTGTGATATGGGGGGATACTGCGCAGCACTTTGACCTGAAATGGTCTCGGGAAGTTAATTCACACCGCGAGATCCGTGGCCCACCTTCTCGTCCCGGATGTCTTCGGCAGAGAACGACACCGGCCGTTCCATGGCCAGAATGCTCAGCACCTGCAGCAAATCTGGAAATACAGTCGTCAGCGGGGGAATATCGAGAAGGGGAGCATTTCATTTACGGTTCTGAAGCACATCGCGAATGATGCCAAACGAATCGAAGTAGCCGCCGCGTCCCTCCGTGCCAAATGGTTCCTTGAATGTAATTTGCACGTTGGATATGGAAGCTTTGTCCCATGCCGGGGCCATCGCGATGTTTGCAAACCGAAGAACCAGTATGTTTTTCACCATCTCCTTTCCGAGATAGTGGTCAATTCGGTAGGTCTCCTCCTCCGACCAGTACTGCTTCAGGGAGTTCAGGAGCTCGCGGGCCGAGTCGAGGTCCTTCCCGAAAGGCTTCTCGACAATAATTCTGTGAACGCCGTTTTCCTCAAGGTAGCAGTGTTCCTTGATGTTTTTGGCGACTTGTACGAACACGTTGGGGGGCAGAGCAAAATAAAACAGGCGATGACATTCCTTGGACGTGTATTTCGCCTCGATGTCCTGAAGGTGGACATTCAGCACGTCGAAAGCAGTTCCGTCCTCGTAGCTGCCATCAACATAAGTCAATATGTCCTTGAACTTTTGTATGGACGCGGCCAAAGCGGTGTCATTTTGCGGGTTCTTGATATAAGACACCGCGCGCAAGTGGAATTCAGCTGCGTCCATCTTGGTGCGCGCATAGCCGACGATCTTGACGTCTGTCGGAAGGAAACCTTGTCTGAACAGCCCGAACAGGGCGGGGAATGTCTTGGACCGTTGAGCATCGTGTCCCTGGAGGGCAGGAGCTTACATGGCCACTTACTTTCTTCTTCGCAAGATCCCCAGACGCGCCGAAAACGACGATGATGGTGTTGTGTTTCATTTCATAGTGGGCTGCATCGGAAGAGGCGGGAATACCGCCCGTGTAAGGTGCTGGCGAATTTTGACTCGCAGCAGTAGATTGAATTGTCCGGGACGTCTTGGCTCCCTCACGGCTCTTCGACGATAGCTTCCCCTTCACTGCACTGAACCAGCCCATAGACGTAGAGGAACAGTACTAGTGTTTAGAGGCAGTAGCGTTCACAAGAACCGGGCCGACGTCGATCAACAAACACATCATCGTGACGCAGGTTGTTTGGTTCAGGCGCTATCGACTAGTCTTGTCAATCCACAAAATGCTTGTTCTCGATTTTAATTTGTACACTTGCTATTCAACGGAAATACAGCACCATATGTCTCCAACACACGCGCGAGCATACTCCTAGTCTAAGAAGGGCGTTCTCATCGTTACAAAGATGCCAAATTTGTGACAGGCCAAACGCTGAATGATACCATGAGAATTTTAGACGGAAGAAAGGGCAATGAACACATACTAGCTGTCGTTGGCACGTTTGAAGCCGTATTTCGCAATGAAAGGATCGAGCTCTTTAGGACCACGCGACCCGTATGGGTAGGGCACTGGACGTGGCCGTGCGCCACTTTTGCCGTCAATCCAGTGCAAGATGGGCGTGAAAATCTGTCCAAATGCCATTCAAAATGGATGGTTTCATGACCAGACGACAAGACCAACCTTCCAGGCAACATCCAGCTCGTCGTGACGCACAAAGTTCGAATGGTCGCCCTTGAGCGCGTCCAGGATCAGAGCCTCATAGGCCTCAGGGATTTTTGTCTCCGTGAATCGACGCTTGTAGGTAAGATCCATTTCAGTAGGCATGGCGCGCGTGTAGAGGCCGGGGGTCTTAGCATTGAGTTTGAGGTAGACGGCTTCCGACGGCTGGATGCGTATGACGAGCTCGTTGCGAGCAATATCCTTGAAGATGCCCTGCGTCACATCCTTAAATTGTATACGGACTTCAACCTTGGCTTCATTCAAAGCTATAAACTTGTGAGCTCAGTATACACAGGTATTGGGCGATAACGCACCTTTCCGGCTTTCAGGATAAACGGAACACCTTCCCATCGGGGATTGTGGATCCATAGAGTCGTGGCAGCGAATGTTGGGCATACAGAGTTCCGTGGGACAGTATCATCATCAAGATAACCGGGCTTCCCATTAGCCGACACATATTGCCCGAGTAGGGTATCTTCGCGGGCAATCGGTGGGATAGAACGAAGGACCTTGACCTGGACACTGGCGTCGGAACGAGTCCATTGGGAATCAAAGGTAAATACCTTTTCATCGCGAATGTCCTCAGCCGAAAACGAGACGGGACGCTCCATAGTCAAGATACTGAGGACTTGCAACAGATCTATAACAGAGCGATGTTGGTACAAGTGAAGGTGCAAATGGAGATGCGCTTACGGTTCTGCAGGACATCACGAATCATGCCGAATTCATCAAAGTACCCGCCACGTCCCTCGGTGCCGAAAGGCTCCTTGAACGTGATCTGGACATTGGAGATATGATTTTTGTCCCAAGCAGCGCCCATGGCCACGTTGGCAAAACGAAGGACAAGGAGGTTCTTGACCATCTCCTTGCCGAGGTAGTGGTCAATACGGAAAGTCTCGTCCTCAGTCCAGTACTGCTTGAGAGAGCTCAACAGCTCGCGGGCAGAGTCAAGATCCTTCCCGAAAGGTTTCTCGACGATGACACGATTGACGCCGCCGGTTGTCACATAACATTGCTCTTTAAGGTTCTTGGCGACTGGAACGAAGACGCCGGGGGGAAGGGCAAAGTAGAAGATGCGGTTGGCCTCCTTGGATTGATAATGAGACTCGATCTCCTCGAGATGAGTGTTGAGCTGGGCAAAGGCGTCGGCGTCCTCATAGCTGCCGGACACATAGGTGGATAGATCTTTGAACTGCTGAATAGCATCGTTGATCTCGGGGTTGTCGTCTGGGTTCTTGATGTAAGACGTCGCCCGCTTATGGAACTCGGCCTTGTCCATCTTGGTGCGGGCATAGCCAACGATCTTGACATCGCGGGGGAGGAAGCCCTGCCTGAAGAGGCCGAACAGGGCGGGAAGGGTCTGCGTCCATGAGTAACGAGAGAGAGGTGAGAGTGCAGGGACGGACCTTTTTCTTTGCAAGATCACCCGACGCGCCGAGGACTGTATCTACGGTGAATGACGGGCGATAGAGAAACAGACAACTGACCTATGATGATTGTGTTGTCCTTGAGCTCATCGTGGCTGGTCTCCATGGACGGGATAGAGCCGGCGGGGGGCAGATGGGACATGGTGGGATGAGGGAAAGAGGTAAGGCTGAGTGTGCAATTGGCTGAGTGATGTGCTTTGATCTAGCAGCCGGAACCATGCGGCCCGCCACCGCACAGCCACCGATCTGCTTCGATGTCCCCGGCAATGCCGCCGTCGCCCGACGCGGTCATCGACGGCCTCCGTGACCTCGTCGACCCCAAGCACGCCGAAAGGGACATCGCCGCCGTCCACATACGCGCCTCTGCCCTCATTGGCCGTCTCAGGTCCCTTGCTCGCGCCGCAAACACCGCAACGCGCGTCACAAAAGACCTCACGGCCGCCGCCCGCCATGACATGGACCAGTCGCACCTTGGGCTACAGAATCTGCTCTATGAGAAACGCCATCTCGAGCGCGAGATAGAAAAATGTCGCCAGTTTGCGTGAGTATTAGACCCGGTCGCGTACACAGCGCCCTGAGCTCGTCTGTAGCTCAGTGTACCAAGATATTCCTCTGTACACCCTCGACGAATTCACGGCCCTGGCGCCCCCCGCGGCTTGCACGGAAGAGGTCTTGTCTGACGAGCACCAGCTGCTGCTCAATCGCCTCAGCTTTGAGTTTGTTGAACGCCAACGGTAACCCTTGCTTGCCTCTGTCCGCACCGCACCAGTCTGACACCCACGCAGCCTGGACCTCAGGAAAAAAGAGCTCATGCAGCAAAGGATGAGCTGTTGAAGCAGAGCAAGGCTAAGGTTGCCACAATGGACAGCGTCAAGTCTCAGATCGACATGCTCTTGAAGGTCTGCACATTGCACTTATCACGGCCATCTTGTTCTCACCCCTTGCACAGGTGGCATCCGATGTCCAGAAGAAAGTAGATGAGCTTGTGCTGCCAATACCCACGGCGGATGCAGACACGCCGGGCTGAGGAAGGTCTAACACCATTAATATTACACAATGTATTGGACTACACGACAAATCCGAGGGGAAAAAATGAGTGGATGCAAGAGTACAGAGATGGAAATAGATACGGTGAGAACCGATGGACGAGGACGATAGCAAGGGATGCGGCGGAAGCAATCGAGTCTGGCTCATTCGCCCTCGCTCATGCTACCGATCTCGCTCATCTCCTCGTCAGCGTCATCGTCGTCGTCTCCATCTGCCGCAGCATCAGCTGCCTCTTTCGTGGCAAACCGCTGAACGTACTCTGTCGAAGAGGCAATTAACGCCACCACAGTGCTAGAGCTCATCGGCCACATACCCTTCACTTTCGCGTCATACTCCTTCGGATGGCGCATCAGAAGGGCCGCAGCCTCCCCGTTCAACGGGTCGTTGGGGTTTGGGTAGCGCAGCAGCTGAGGCAGAAATACCTCAAAGATGTTAATCATATCTATAAGCCATTAGTCCGAGATGATAGACGAGGGGCATGGACACACTCACCGAACATGGGTGACCAAGTCTGATTAATGACGTCGAGACAGACCGAACCGCTTCTATGCCAGTGAATCAGCGAAATCCACACCGCGCGAGCAATCCGTACAGTTCATCAATGTTCGGGTGGAATATCTTGTTCATGAACCCTATACTGGGCGACTTGAACGGATACTGGTCAGGGAGCTCGACGTGAATCTTCCACACCCCGCCGGAGAACGGAGCTTATCGCAGCGCAAAGAAGACGGATGTGAATTCCGGTGTTAGTTGTTGCCAAGTAGCAGCGGGCTTACTTTCCGCGGGGCCATAGAATCGTACATAAAACTCCTGCATGCTGTCGTTCACGAGCGAAACCTCGTAATCTGACATCAACCTGACAATAGATAGACAGTCAGTTGGCCATTGGGGTGGCATGAATGACTGGAGGCACATCTTCATTACATCCGTCTCAATGCGGCGTTGCTGGGAGAAGCGTATAATATCACTCGAATTAGCTAGGGCCGGGGGAGTAAATGTGAGGGACTCATCATATGGGTCGAATGCCGGAATGGGCTACTGGATAAAGAGGGAGTGTGTAGGAGCCAAGAGAGAGTTGTTTACGCTCGCAATAGCAGTCGGCAAATGCCGGAAGCCTCTTTCCTTTACCGTTACCACCGCCCAGAGAACTCGCAATGAGTCTGCGATTGAATGCATCTATTGATTGGCCCACGGCTCAGAAAAACGTGTACTCTTCCACGACGCAGTAGGCATCATCGATGGAACAAGGATACGGTCGCACTTGACCAGTAAACCCAACGGGCCGAGACTCCCTCTCTCCAGCCACTGCCGTCGCCATATCCACTTCGCCTGTCAATCTCGAATGATTCTCTCGTGCACTCAGCGCGCGCCACCCGAGAAGCGTAGCTTGCGCGTAAGTCAGCTAGCTGGCTATTACAATCATCTTGGAACGCACCCATCCAGAACAAGCCGAAGCAGAATATCAACACCATCTCCTCTTGGGTCTGCGTCAGCAAGCGCCCATCTCGTCGGTGATGCATGGTGACGCTGGCCTCAGATAAACCATCTATGATCGATTGCGGCTGCAGTACACTCACAGAAATATGAGCCCGGACACGGCCAAGATGGCGACAGAAGTCTGTGTCAAATGGAATACATCTAAACAGACACTATCAGGCCTGAATCTTCATGTAAGATGGGAGCGTACGAAAGAATGACACGAAGAGTGATACGACGTGTGCGATGAAGAGCGCTATGACCACTGAGAGGCGTCCTCAGTGTCTGTCCCTGGTGCTTGAATAAAACTTGCCTGAAGCTACAGAGCGAATGGGGTGTTCCCGAAACAGCGGCATGAGAGATAGTAGTCATTCGACAGCCTTCGTTGTTAAATGATACTTATTAACAACAGTGCACAAGCACGAGGCAGCCACGCCCAATACATGAGTTGGATGATGCAAAGCCAAAATTTACAATTGTAGGTAAGTGTGTGAGTACATCTACTGGTAGTCGCTGTTCTTTTCGTTTGTTCGGATCCACCGTTGGTCAGACAGTAGCGATGGGGACTTGTGTGACTGCAGGCAAAGTTGGTCATCCCACACCACAACAGAACAACAAGACTTACCCGTCGGACCGTTCGGTCCCTGGTGGATCTGATACATTTGGCCAGGCTGCTGGACGTAGCCCTGCATCGGATATCCATATTGTTGAGGGTACATCGCAGGATGAACCATTCCTTGCTGATGATTGTTGTAGTACCCTGGCATTTCCGAGAACCAGCCCAGCTCTACGGGAAACTCAGTACAAAAACGGAGAAATGGAAGATTTTGGAATGAACCTTGAATAGGCTCTTCCCAGATTTTGTATCGGCCAAACCTCTCTGCTTGGTTAACGAGAGCGATGAGAATGAGGAACGCGAAAGAGAATATCACGAAGAGCATCCAGGAAAACGCCTGGATGACCTTCATTTCGTAGCAATACTCTCTCTCATGTACTAGACGAACAAAATTAGTTTGGAGTAGTTTTTGTGAGACGAAAACTTCACTAAATCCATTCTTCGTTGGCATGGTCTCTGTGGTCAGAGCATCGCACTGGACATTACCGATAATGTCGCTATTGGCGTATTAAGTAACGAAAAAATAGTCAGAATACTGGACGCACGTTGACCACGCCGCCATCGCTTGGGATAAGTAAGCGATGCTGGAGGTACAGGACAGATAGAGCGTACCTAGCCATAGGGCCCATAAGACTGACAGAGCAAGAGCCTCTGTGCGAGGCTGTGCGAATTGTAAACTGAGTGAATGTGAGTGCAATAGCGCCATTCCACGATGGATATTGCATACGAGAGCAAAAATATGAAGATCGTGAGCGACGGTATGATGAGCGAAAAGATCCCGAAATCGGCTGGTTTGTTTGGAGTCAGCGGTTGGACAACGTGGGCTGATTTTGGACATACTGTGAAGATGGGGCAAGAAGATGTGGGCAAAATGGGCAGCTAATCCGAGAACCGTGGCTTTCGAATAGGAGAAGAATCAAGTCCGGATATCTTGGCGGAGAGAGAGAGGTCCGAACCAGAGAGCAGGAACACGGCCACTGTGTAATTGCGTTAGCATCATGAGGCAAGTAAAATAATTGGCTAAACGTGCCATAGAACACAATCCTGTAGTTTGCAAAGCGGACAGTCATGAGTTGAGTCGTATAGAGCGCAAAGGTTAGTTGAAGGAAGGGGAGGGTCTTGTCAAGTCTCGTTAAGCGCGCGTTCAATGCTGTTCAGTTGACCCTAACGAACTCGGACCGATCGCGATTTCCGAACGTCACGGGACGATTTCCTTTTTTGTTTTGACATAAAAGTTTTTAAAGTGTGTATTTTTTTCCGGGCATATGATCATGTTCTCTGGTGTTCCCCGGTTTCAAATACATGCCATCGTCAAATGACATCGTTTCATGATTGCCTTAATTTTTCTGCACCGGGGATGTTGAGCATGTACACCATCTATGCCTTTCAAGCCCTGATGCCACATTTTTCTGGACTTGTGTTTGAAACTCAGGCAGAAAAAATGTGGTGTTGGTCCTGGGCTAGTGCTTGTTAAGAATATCTGCTGTGGTGGCAGAAGGCCAAAGTACAAACAACTCTACGACTTGGATTACTCATCTCGTGGAAACACTGCGGGGTTCGAACGGCGGCGCAGGGCAAAAGTGCAAAAATATAATTCACACATCACAACAGCTCTACTAAACAAGACATACAATGAGTAGGAGCCATAGCATGGTAGCACAAAGGTTGCGGACATCCCACGTGATCTGCATTTTGCAGGGCTGCTATTGCCCGAGCCCGGATCACTTGACGCTTCCCGTTTTAGGCGGAATTTTGTTCGCAGTCCAGCTACAAGCCTTTGCTTCGTAATTATTCTTACATAGATAACTGGAGAACTCAAATATGAAGAACTCTATCATCTCAGATTTACTAGTACTGCAGCCACCTTGGATGTCAAGATATTCAATATTCAATTTGACTTGACCTGGTACTGGCTCATGTACAGTAGGCCATATGAAGCAGAAGACTCCGAGGAAGACGATTCCGCGAGAGGTCTTCGGTATGGTAGACCCATTTTTGCTCGGAACAATTTTGGTCTCACCCCTCGCCATTCTTCACTTGATACCTTCATTTTTCTATTCATACTCGATCCGTTACATACATTAGTCGTAAAAAATAATATATCCATCACCGGGATGGACGGCGGTTAGGATTCACCATCCCCCCATTGTCAAACTCATTCGAACCAATGAGCGACGACTGCCCCGAGCCGCCCTGGCGTGTAAACCTATCGGCGACTGGGTGCGGTTTAGGGTAAGCCCGCCTGCTCGAGGAGTGGCTGGGCTTGTGCTTGGATGGCGCGCTGCGCTTCTCGGTGGTTATAGTCGGGAGGATGCTCGACTTGCTGGCTTTGCCACGCCGGGTCGGTTTGGTGCTGTAATTGTTCAGCATACCGGCCGTGACAGGGCCGTACCACATGTGGTAATCGCCATTGAGATGGCAGCGCATCGCCAACGTTAGTAGTGCAAAGAACGCAAAGATAACTGTCGCAAAATAAACGAAGGCCGAAACGCGTCGAACAATGGATAGCTTACCGAGAGCAGCGTTGATAAGCGAGAATGCCATTAGTACGCGATACATAGCCTGGTATTGTTCAGTCTGGACTGCAGGACACGTAAATCCCAAGATTATGCTCGGATGTAGCACACGACTTACAATCCGCGGTGGAATCGTCCAGGACCACGGTAGAAGTTTCTGAAGCGAAGCATTCCACGTCAGCGGATTGGGACTCAGACGTCGCCAGAAAGACCCCTAGAGCTATAAACATCTCGATAAGCGGAGCCCGAGCCGAGAAAAGCACTGCATCGTACCGAGCCAGAAAGTGCCCATAAGTCCCAAGCATGCAAGCTCAATCCTGGTAGAGATGGGGTTCCGCTGTTTCAAGAAGAGGCTGAAGCCGAGTCTGTAATGGAGGGTTGGCGCATAATTCACGGCCCGAGAAAGCGATATCTTACAGAGATAGAATGATCAAAAGAGCCGCCGTAGAGACGAAGATAGCGAATGGCACGAAACGAGCTGCAAATATGGTCAACGGGTGTCCTGCGGAAGCTACGCAATGGAACCCACTGAGGTCCGACGCCGCCAATACGCTCTCAAAGTGTGCCGCCATGGCCAGGCATATGAGTGTGGCAATGAAGATGGAGCCTGAGCAGAGGGTTAGATTCAGGAGTCTGGAAGTTGACACGACGAACCATAGACGGCGGTCCGGACGACATTGAATAAGGAGGGCATCGAGAGAATATCGTATGCGGGGTATGGTGGGTGTCGCAGGGCAGGAAGCGGGGCTCGGAGCGTCTGATAAGTATTGCACTTAAAGACACGAGGCAAACATGAACTTTGCGGCGAGACCGCGTGGCGTGATTTTGTCGTTACTGCCTGGCGAAAGCTGCAAGGAGAGCGCCGATTAGACTGAAAAGACGGTATTAGAGAGTGGTGGGGTGCAAAGACAAGACGTTGCTGACCAGCAAATTGCGCCGTCGTCAAAGGCTCCCACAAAATTTGCGAGCACAGCCACCTTGTCTATCAAGGATTTGTGTCCGTCGGAAGTAGATCAGCCTAGATCTTCTCACGGGTCATCTTGGGATCGCGAGAAACAAGCGAGAAATGAATTGTGCTATCTCTTTGCTATCTGTTAAGACAAGGTACTACATGTATACACTGGTTTAGTTCTTCCTCAACTTCACTCCGATATCATGATAAATTGGTAGACACTCTGGGTTAGACAGCGTCGCAGGGTTTACAATGGACAACGAGGCCCCGTTGATGATCTAACAAGAGTCCATGTCAAGGATGACCCCAGGCCGAGAACAACCCACCTTTTTCACCAGAACTTCCACGCGCTTGCCATTCAGAGTGTACGGAATTTCAGGAACTTGGATGATCTGATCGAATGAGGCTACCGCGAAGTTGCTGCAAAAGACTAAGACTAATTTAACTCACCTGGGCCGGAACATGTCGCGGGCTGCGGCGCGCACGCACCTCACCCTTGATTTGGCGTTCCAGCGCGGGTGTTAGGTCCTGCGTATCAGGGAGCTTGACGAACAGGATAACACGCTCATCTGAACCTCCAATGGTCTGTCCCACTGCAAGGCAGTCGAGGATCTTGCCGGTAGCACAGAATGCCGTATCGATCACGTCGTAGAGTTCCGAAGACCCGAATCGAACACCGCCTGGATTTCTGCCGGAGAGCTCGGTCAGCAGACCATGAATAATTAATAGAACCAGGGCTGCGTACAGCACACCATCTGAGCGACCCAACATGATAAGCCCCCCTCCGTTGCCAGACTGCGAACGTGTGATGACAATATGGTCCCCATGATCTTGGTGTGCATTAAGTACTTGAGAACGACGGAAGAACGTGTTCTTGCTAAACTCACACCACACGCCGTCTATCTCAGCGAAGTATGCCTGGTGGTACTTGACCCGTGCGGCTTCCACTTCGTCCGCGATCCCAAAGCCAGGCAGCGGCCAGAATCCTGCCGGCATGCAGGGAAACGCCTTCAGGCATACGAGCTCGCCAGGCACATCCGGCGCGTTCAACGTCCCGGATTCGCTATAGCTCTCAACTGCGAGCCCAAGCATGCGGCATTGTATCTCCCCGCTGTAAACCGGCAGAGCCGAACACATTCCGGCAAACAGAGAACATATATCCGTGCCACCTGACCATGATGAATGATGGTCCAATGAAAATGGGGTCGTGTCGCTGACCTGTTATTGAACCCAAGAGAACGTTTGGGTGTATGTGTTTATAGACGTATTCGAATAGAGCCGCTGACAGCGGGGATCCAGTAGAATAGATATGACGGAGCGAGCTTAGATTATGGTGTTGACGAGGCTTGTATCCTTTCTTGACTGACGGTCAGGCGAAGAACTGGAACCAGAATAGAAACAGATACCGAAAGCTGATCGATGTATTTTGCGCTCGTTCCGAAAATAGAGATTTTCAGGTCATCGGTGAGCTGCCACAAGAAGGTCGGATCACGAAGGGGACTTCCGTCGTACAAAACAAGTGTACAGCCTACGCTCAGCCCGCTGACGAGGAAATTATACATCATCCACCCACTTGATCGCTGTCAGTCCACGTATCTTGAAAAGACACCGTGACGCACGTTGTAGTATAATAAAAGAAAACATCATCTGGTTGAAGATCGGCACATATGACGAACTCCTTCTTGGACTGCAAAAGCATTCCTCCGGCACGATGCACGATTGCTCTTTGAAATTTTAGTTCAGTGTACATACGGGGTCGTCAGGTTCAACTCACTTCGGCCGTCCTGGCGTGAAGGATTTTTTTCAAGCATATGGAAACACATACTTGCGCAAAAATACTCTTACCAGTTGAGCCAGATGAGAAAAGAATCCAAAGAGGGGCATTGAACGACCCTCGATGCCAAAGGATTTCCCCTGAAGGTGCACGCCCCAGTTTCTGAACTTCACCTTCTTTGAGAAAGTTGTCCCAGCTCGCCCACTCAGATTCCCACGAAGTTCTGTCTTCAGGATAGGAAATTGCGTGGATTATCACAACCTTGGGACGGGTGTCTGATTTGCTGTGCAGACCCGCCAGAAGCGCCGTTAGCTTCGGAAGATGGTCGCGCACCTTGGCATTGTAGCTTCGAAGGCTTAGCACCAAGGCCTTCTCTTTGTAAGGAAATTGAACGTACACAACCGCGTCTACCGTAAAGATCAAGGTTGGTTGAACTTGTTCAAACCTGGGATCATGTTACCAGGTGCAAGTATGCACACACTTGGCCAACGAACCGTTCCAAAACACCGGCCGAGCCGAAGTCGGCGGCCGCACTGACCCAGATAGCGCCGACTGCGGTGGTTGCTAGACACGCAGCCACAGTCTCAATACAATTGGAGGAGTAGGACGCCACACGGTCTCCGGGTTTCAGGCCATTTGCAAGAAGAGCCGAGACAAGTTGGGACACCAAGTCGTACAATTCTGCATAGGTGCAGCGGCGCAAGTCCGGGTTCGGATCAAGCGGCGTAGGTTCAGCTGGGTTGCTTTTTCAGATGTTGCCAAAGGACAGATGCACACGATACAAACTGGCTTGAATCAAAGCAACTTTGTCCTGGGAGCGGCAGTGGAGCATATTTTCCGCCCAATTCACGTGTGCGTCAGAAAACCACGGGGGATTTTGGGAAATGTTGACGGATTCGTCCACGACATGGGTGCCTTTCTCGCCGATGACGGAGGTGGCGTCCCACACGGTGGACCAGAAGTCGGCGATGCGGTCGGTTGACCAGCGATACAAGTCATAATAAGTGACCAGAGATAGGCCATACTTGGCGTTTACACGATCCCTGAAGCGGAATGTGGGAGATGCATCAGGGTTCTGCGGACGGTAGAGTGGCGCCATGGTGAGTTTGGCAGATGCCAAGGCCGTGAGGAGGCGAGATTACGGGACGCGAGCGGCGACTAGCAGAAGGTGGTGGCGGGAGGCAGCAAGCGGGACGGCGCTGCTCACCGTGTTCGGTGTGAAGCAGGCTGTAGCTGCGGCAGCTGGCGCGGTGTTCACTTGGTCGCCGAGATCACTGATCGGCGGACAATCCGGCTTACGTCACACGTGCGAGCTTACGTGATGCGCTTTTTGACTCGAGCGCACGTTCGAAATAATGCCGCTTTCTAACTCTAGTGATTCTCTATAAAGCAGCCACACAGCTCCTGCTTCTGCCCACAACATGGACAAGATCCTCGCACCCCATTCCGCAGAGGCTCGTGCCCACACACACATAACGTGCGTCCATCCCAAACCCTTTGCCGCCGTCTCTCACACACCCCACAGAGAAAACTCTTCTGACTGGGACACTGCCGGACCCACCATCGACGAGACCGTCGTGGCTCACTGCGCCTCGTACCGCGCATTCGAGAGGTACCTCTCTGGCGAATACCTCTTCATTCTGCCGCAGACAAGGCGGGAACTTGAGAGTATATTGTGCGCCACTCTAAATCCGTCGCCGGCCTCTTACTCATATACCGCTGCCCCCCAGACGACGCTACTCATATGACGCCATACACAACGCTATCGCCAAAAGCCGCAGTACTCTCGAGCCCGGCGGCTACTCCAGGGTGCGTCCATCTCGCCACACTCCTTTACGACATGTAAACACATCTGTTCAGGCCTGCCAGCTCGCCATAAATTCTATCCATGAAGTCCTCAATACCGGGGATAACATTGCCTATCTCCTCGCTCTACACGCGCCCAAAGATTCTAATACACACGACGAGGAAAGTCCGACGCGCTCAATCATGACTACCTGATGTCGCTTTCTCCGTCTTCCGTTCGGGGTCTTGTGTTCTTATAGCTGTGTCACCGTTCTCCGCACTTGTAGCCCAATCCTTCTTTATTAGACTAGCTTAGTTGTTGTACAATATTTTATTTGCAGGGCTTTGCCGCCCCAGAAATTGCCTTTTACGTCGATTAATGTCGTATTGCAGCGAACGTGCGATCCATGTCGCCAACTGCTCCCCGCGCACCATGGCCACCTGACAAGCGCACTCCTCCTCTGGATGGCGTTGCCCGACATCTTGGCCGTTCCGACACAAGCACCCTTGGAGGTCCCTGCCATAGCCAGTGCGCCATTCATCATGATTCATGCCATTCCCGCCCTGCAACGGGTCCTGATTCCGCGCGCAAAGTGCCCAGAAAGTTCCATGACAGCTTCCTCCACGTTGGTTTCTCCAGATCTTCCGGCAATATACGCTGAACCAAAATGCAGATCACCGACATGCACCCGGCATACAGCGCAAAGACCTCGGAGTCTACCGCATGCCACCGAAAGAAAGGCAAGAAGGAGAAGAATACCGCAGGATATTATTGTCTGTCGCATTCGTGCGTCCGCGCAACCTTGTTCTGCTTCTGTCAAAACTCCAACGGCTATTCTAAGGGAATGTCATTCGCCCTTACGGCTCACCAATTTCACGCTGGACTTTCTGGAGAAGAAGGTTACCCCCCTACTTCTAGAGTGCCAGTGGTAATCTGACGGTTGAGCAGTGGGCATCCGATATTGATTTTGTCATCGGTAAGTATGTCTTCTCCTGAAGCCCGCAGTGCGCCCACTGACTTGATTGGCAGGGACCGGGGGTAAATGGTTTCCAGCGACAGCCGGTGTATCTGTGCTTTAATTCCAGAAAGATACGACAACGATCGCAAGCTTCCTAGAACCCCCAGCGAAATTTACGACCTGACTCGAGCGGTGGCAACGAAGATGGCTTCAGTGTTTAGGCGAAAATTGCCTACAAACATACGAGCATACGCCTGGAAACTTGAAAGTGCGTATGAACCGTTCTCTTTCTGTGTCACGCTACCTCACACTGCCACCTTGTAAATGCTGTCTCTGTCAGACTCTCATCGGTCTCTCCAGCTGCTGACATATCAATTGGCAATTTGGAATCGTCTTCGTCATCCACCGACCATCTCAAGATTGAATCGCTCTGATTACGACGGCATCCGCTTCTGGACAGAACACAATACCTTCAAGAGAACTCTGCGCGACAAAGGGCAAAGGGCAAGGCTACAGTGGCTGACGCTCAATCAAAACGCGGCTCCAGGCGTCTTTCCGAGGACGACGAGAACATTATGTGCTCTTTCGAGGATGAGAACGGAATCCAGGTCAGCGGGTCGCGAATCAGAGCCATGCATAGCCACGCCCGAAAGATCTGGACATTTCTCCACTCAGAAGGGAAGGCGCCAGCCCACTGGAATGACACCACTTCGGTTGTTCGGAATTACTATGCTAGCGAGATGCGTCTAAACTTTCCTGAGCTTCGGTTTTGCGAACTCGACTACAAATCTCACCGGATTGCTACCGGCAGCTACCCTGGATGGTCCAAGCCCTACTTCGAGAAAAATGACCCGAGATCAGGAAATCGAAACTGGACCCGGATTTGGTGGAGTAAGAGGTATCCGATGTCGTCTCTGGAGCTAAACTCGAGGCTTGTGAACCTCTGGCTACTGAACCCGTAGCAAAGAAGCAGAAACTAGCCGAGAAATCAGCACGCGCCAAATCGAAAACGAGCAAGACTTCAGTGAATCCATCGCCACTGGCTCTGACCCCACCGAAGACCATTCAATCTCCAATTTTGTACAAACCGCTGGTACCCGTTCCTTCATCCTCTACCATTGATCCCGACCTCCCCGCTGATATTCCTGCCTCACCCCAATCTGACATTGCCGTCACGTCATCAACATCGACATCGACATCGTCAAATTCCGCCACAATTCCGAGCGCTACCCAGTGCGAAGGCATACCCCCAGTTGTTGAACCTGTCCCGACTGCCGCCCCCTCCAATATAATGGCAACGATACCGAAAACGAAACCAAAATCTGTGAAACATGTCTCCGAGGTGTGTAATTTGTTAATCTGCCTTGCGCATTCCAAACCGAAAGTCTTGTCAGGTCAATAACCCACTGTATGTGCGCTCATATTTATGTACCTCACGTAAGATGACACTGTTTTCCCAGGGCGTCTCTCGGACATTCGACCGGACTAACGGCAAGATCGGAATTTGTGGACGCTACCAGTAGCAAAGACCAAAAAGTACGTCGGATGCCAAACATTTACAGCTACTCATTTGTGGCCAGAGAAATCGTTATCGCGCGTTGCAAAGATTCCAGGGTCTGTACCCACGGGAAAAGTTAACTATCTCCGAGCAACAAACAGCACGAAACCCATGTGAGTCGGTCTCATTTCATAGAACTTAGCCTGATGTCTCTCGTGTCAGGAACCCGTGTTTAAAGGAGTATATCAAAGAAAAGGTCAAAGTTACGAAGGTAGTGTTTGATACATACATGGTAAATTTATCGCCAGCCGAGCTGAAGGTAAATTCATTCGTGTTTATACCGAAACCTGCGCTCACGTTAGTCGTAAAGAAATTTGAGGACCGGAGTGGCGGCGAACGCTTGTTAGAAACGTTAGTGTAAGCATCTGGATAGTGAGTACTATTCGTCTGACGCAATGACTTTGTTCATTCATTTAGGTACACTATCTGATTTGTTCCCCACTCCATCCTTTGCGAAAACCCCTAGTTTACTTCACTTCTTGATACCCGTGCCAGCGCAACGAACAGCATTCCACCCGTAACTCTTTCCTTGCAGTAACGAAGCTATCTCATTGACAAGTGTATTCAGCAGATTCTATGATCACAAGCGTATTCCGACTATTACTGCACATACCATCAACAAGGCCGCGGGCACGCTCGAGGAGCAATGCAGGGAAAGGGAGAACCCGGAAGACAGCGGAGCAGGGGAGGGAATGCATACAGTGTAATTTGCTTGTTCTCGAGGTCCTCGATAGACCTCCTTGTGTTCCTCGATTCCACTCTATCCGTATCAGTTTTTCTCGATTTGCCATGGAGATGAATCGAAGGAAGTCCAGATTGGTGGGGAACATCGAGGAGTTGTCAAATCTCTCGATGTTTCTCGAAGTTGTTTCTCCATATTCCTAACCAGCGTTCTCAATGGGATTCAAGCTCGTTACCTTGTAAAGCGCCGTCAACGCGTCAACCCCAACCCTGGGCTGAGCTTCTTGTAGCAGAAAATGTACACCTAGCTGATCGACCAGGTACTTACTTACTATACTATGCTCCTACTCCTTTATGACTGCTCTTCATCCAACTTTCCGGCGTCAGTCGTACAACCTCAGCTGCCGAAATCCGATCCATTATCCCATAAGAGACCATCATACGGATAACTCTTTCGAGTTCTTTGAGTTCCTCCCCTTCCATCCTGTCAGAAGGTATCTTTAGGAACTTCCCTGACACAGGAGGCAACTTCGTCCCATCCCCAATGAATGTACCATTCTCGTCGAAGTATTCCGATCTGTCCTCCCACTTGGTCCACCATCTATCCGGCAGTTTACCCAAAGTCAACACCATCTCCCTCAAGACCTCCTTTTTAATCCCATGATATGAATTGAACAAAAGATATCCTCCACTCAGAACCATGTGAATGAGGACAGCCAGTGCCCATACGTCCACAGCAGGGCTAATGTGATCGTGAAATATGATCTCTGGTGCGGCGTAGACACAGGGCGTGTTAAGTTGAGTTATCACGGATTTGTCGTCCCACAGGAAAGCTTCTCCGAAATCGCATATTTTGAGATATACTGCCTCTGGGGAGCTTAGGCAGAGCCGGAGAAGTTCCAGCCGTTCAGGTGACGGGACTACATACTTTGGTTCGTGGGGGGTGGATATAACTGGTTCGCCATCTCTGCGGGAGAGCGGTTTTTTGTATGGTTCTCCCAGGTACTTTTGCAAATCCTGACGAGATATCTGCTCAATCCCAGGTATGCGCAAGAGTATGTTTCCAACGTGAAGGTCTGTAAATATGATATCAACAAAAACACCTTAAGGATCACTTCATTTACCTCCATGGACAACCCCACAGCTATGCAG
This sequence comes from Mycena sp. CBHHK59/15, assembly GCA_029204085.1. Classification (NCBI taxonomy): domain Eukaryota; kingdom Fungi; phylum Basidiomycota; class Agaricomycetes; order Agaricales; family Mycenaceae; genus Mycena; species Mycena sp. CBHHK59/15. Next base: position 45,976 of record JARGXW010000132.1, read on the forward strand.
GTACGCGACTCCACGTATTACTTGTGCGACGAGCTTCTTTGCTATTTCTATCGGGTACCGTTCCTCGTCGTAAATTTCATCAACATCGGTACCTATGCTGGGCCCAAGCACCTCGGTAACGATACATTGATGAGTGCCATTTGGTCCTTCGACCTTGAAGTCATCCAAAAACTCCATCAGGAGTTCCTGACCATTTGCGTTTCCAACGTTCAGCTGCCGTTGCTTGAGATGGCGAAGGATGGCAACTTCGGAAACCTCCTTGGAGACCTCCGCAGCAAGAACTTTGAGTGCGGCGCATCTGCCTGAGTCGAGATCTTCAACAAGCCAGATGGTGCCATATGAACCATAGCCAAGCTTATTGACGATGCGATAACGGTTCTGCAGAACGTCGTCGATATGTATAGGATGAAAACCCCCTTTACGATAGTATGCGATCGGTTCTACACCGGGATATTGAGTAAAGAGTTGAGGGCTCCGGTCGGGGCTCATGTTCGCTAGTGGGATGGCGTGGTGATGAATATGGCGAGGAAGAAAGGCGCGAAAGCCTGGCACCGGTTCTGAAAGGATTCCCCGACTACTTCCGTACACGCAGCACCTTATATAATAATGATAAGGCCGCGTGAAGCGGAGGGAGGGAGGGAGGGAGGGAGGGATGTGTATTACTGTGGTGGGTTCCCTAAAAGGAACAAGTAGCGGCGAAGATCGCTACTTTGAAAATATCAACAAATAGAGAATTGCTTGCTATGCTGCAGGCGTGGTGTTACGATGTTTGGCAATTGTGTCTTGCCTACATGGATTGGACCCAACGATAACCATGCAACATAAATAGGTGGACAACAGTTTAAGTATCCAGTCTCTACTACCGAGTACTACATCGCGATCGGTCACCGGTGCTACAGAGCATGCCAACGTTAACGCTCATAGAAAAGCCAGATTGAAACCATCCGCCCGCTGCAGGAACTTGAATCATAACGGGACCAAAGATGAAAACTGGATTATCCACAATTGAGGTGAATCGAGGAATATTATAACGATTCGTAAAAGTGACTGAGATTGTTGAAGAGCCTGAGGAGTCGTCATTATCCGTGTCGAAGCCAGAATACCACACAAAGAGCCGTTTAAGGGCCTCGTCGTCATTTTGAGTAACTTGACAAGTTCAGCTTGTACGAAAATAAAGCAAAGAATGCTCGACATGGATGCCCTCTTGTCGGAAAGCCATAATTGTGAAAGCTGAAAAGCAGATGATTTGGGCTTGAACTAAAAACTGTCGTAAGCGAGGAAAGCGACATCCTTACTAGAAATGAACTGATAAGGTAACTCCGCAACACGACAATGAGCAATTTCATGCCATTGGTCTGCCTGAGTCTTGAGGCTCGCACATCGGATCTCCGGTCTCCGACACAATTTTTGCAGAGGACTCGGACTCGGAGGCCTAGGATGATATATATATTATACTGACGTGGTCGGAGTCCCAAATTGGAAGAGCCAGTTTACTGAGGACTACTAACAAGTAGTTAAAATACGGGTGGCTATCCATATCTAACGGCAAGAAGCCCGCAGAACAGCACATAATGATACTTGTATACTAGCGGGAATCAGTCTTCCAATCCCCGTGATAGGGGCCACAGCCATTCAATCAACGAAGGCGTCAAACATAGTGTTCACGAAAGTCCTATCGCATCGTGGAACCACCGCCACGGACTAGAGTGGTGTCTATGGCGCTGTACTTGGCTGTGGGGCCACAATCCGCGCATAATCCGCGACTTTGATCTTTATAAAGCGGTCCGTACTTTTGCTCTCCTTCCCTGACACGTACACCAATTCACCTGTAAACAAATGTAAGGCAATCTCCCTCTGTTCAGACGTCGACATTGCACTAACAACTTTACAGTTCACATTAAACAACAATATGTCACGAAGCGAAACCTATAACAGCATCGAGATTGTGATGAACAATACAGGCGGCCGCATTCAGGCCGAAGTCGACAACGAGTTTCGCCTCGTGAAAGCTGCGATCGATGCTGGATATTTTGCAGCAGCCGCCTTTCCGGGTGGTAAGACTGTCACAAAGATTAAGATCATGTATGTTGTTCCCTTCTCCTTGTCCACTCAAACATATGGTTGATGTGTTCCGAGTCATTAGTGGAACTACCCACTGTACGACTAACGGTCAGGCCGGGGTTTCAGTGGCTGACCCCTCGCACTTGACTCTCACCGTAAATCCTGGAGGAAAAGCAGCTCACCTTTACCTTATTCCCACCGACGGTGCAACGGCAACTGAGGATACATCCGTGGACAGAGTCACTTGGTGATAATTTCAACGTAGTTCTCCACCAGAGGCTGGCAGGTTGCTTGTCAAGGTTTCCGATCGCGGGTGATAATTCGTGAGAAAAACTCATAAAACAACTTGAACCATGTGCAAATAATGCCCAAATGATGTTAATAAACAGTGGGTGACTTCCCGTAAGATTAAAATATTCCAGCGCAATTTCTGAGCTTCTTTGAGGGTGCCAGTGATACGATCAAAGAGAAAAGATATTCACGCTGTCTGTATTCCCGCAACTAAAATAATATATTTACTTCTCGATGAAGTGGAAAAATCAACCATACGAGCATCTTCTTGCACCAGAGTCGTCTCGGAATTAAAACACCATAACCATGAGGAGCGGTGGCACTACAAAGAGGGCTCAAGAGGGATCACTCTGAAAAAATGATTTGGCATCAATTTCGAGGGGGAAAACGGTGAAAACGACCGGGGTTTGGGCAGGGATCAATGTAGGGTACTGAGGGTAGAGTTAGAACATTGAAAGATCCGTTGTATACGAATGGTGCGCTTGCAAGTGAGGACGTAGAGTTTGTGATGGGAGTGACAGAAGGTGACAATCAGTGATTTGGTGCCTAAACGGGATATTCTATGATACGAAAGTCTATTCGAGGGGGGGTACCCCCCGAATAGATTCAGCATATCTCGAGTGATGGGAGAATAAATCGCAATCGCTTTGGGGTGATACAATTGATGGGGTCCTGGCAGTTGATGTCGCATCACGTCGGCAAGTGCGAAAAATATACCTGGGGAATATTTAATTCTAACGGGAAGTCATCCAGTGTTTACATGTTTACATTCTGCAACCACCTCTGTCTAATAGCCTGAGGTATGACTGAGGTCAACCATGGCGGAGCACTACAATATATGAAATGTTGAAGTATTGGCTCGACTGGCCATATAGTCGGCTTGGCGGGCGCTATCCCGACCATGTGTATAACCTTCCCCTTTAATCCTGTAACAGTTATTTCCTGATTTGTACCAACTACCTACAGCTTTGCTACAGCCTCGCTACAGCTTCTGTTTCCTACTTAAAGCTTACCTACCGGAGAGCGTCCTCAGTCGTTCACCTATCGTGCCCAGCTGAGGTACGTTCTCCCTTTACTTCCTTTCTCTCTTTACTTATTTATTCTCTTAGCTATTTATCTAGCAGGTACTACAAATGCAGTCATTCACTTATCGTGCCCAGTTGAGCTATTTATCTAACATGAAAAGGAAAAGGTCTGAATTAAACTGGCTGTGCTGATCTGTCCACCTGATCCCATTACATAATCCATCCACGAAAGAGGCCAGTGAAAAGTCCGTATTGGGAGATCGAGCGAGATGTAGGGAAATCCAAGGAGCAATGGGAAATTGAGGGAAATCAAGCACAATAATTGAACTTGATCCATTTTGCCTTGGCATTTGCTTGGCATTCACTGGTTGAACATTTCAAAAATTTCACCTTCTTTTTCAGTGAAAAATGTCATTTATTTTTCACACATTTTTCACTGAAAAAGCAGGTGAAATTTTCAAAACATTTTCATCACTTTCTTATTTTATTTCGAAATTTTCACCTTGAATTGAGAAAGTGCTGAAAAAGTTTTAAATTTTTCACCTTCTTTTTCAGTGAAAAATGTCTGAAAAATAAACAACATTTTTCACTGAAAAAGAAGGTGAAAAAATTGAAATGCTCAACCAGTGATTTGCTTTGTATCGTTATGCCTTAATTTTTAAATTTTCTTGTGAAAACTGGTTGACTTTCTAGAAGCTTAAAATATTCTGGTGGAATATCTCAGCAGTGCCAACGATGTCGGCATGGCCGATTTAGTTCAAAAAACTAGTCATTCTTGGTTTCCACAAGCCGGTATAGAATAACTGCATATTTAGGCTAATATCTATGTTTGTTTGTCCCCATTGTCTTTGGCAAACAGCGCCTAACATGTCTCCGCTTGTATCCAATGCGCCCCAGCCTCGACACCGATGGATATTGATGTGTTCATTCTCCAGAAACAGCTCAAAAAAGCGGAGGAGGATGAAATGGAGGATGAACAGTTCCTTGCAAGAACTGCAATGGCCGTTATTTTGCTTGGAGCGGTAGAGGTCCACAGGCTTCAGACGGAGCAACGAAAACCAAGCAAACTGTATCTTTGCCGACCTCAATTTTTTTGGGATCACTGGGCAGCCCTGCATAATTTGCAATTTCCTAGGTGCTCTGACCAGTGAAGCGGAAAGTTATTGGACCTGTTCCAGGTAACGGACGGAAGTTGTCAGGTCCGTGGGGTTTTGTGGCTGAGGATGGCATCAAATCATTTGGTATTCATCGCAGTCGTGAAACGAGCCAGTAGTTGCATTTGCGGAGGGCATGTTGAGGCCAAATGGCTTCAGAGCGACAGCTGAGCAGAAGAGTAACAAATGTGACAACCGTGATACACAGCCCAATGCGGCACAGTAGATGGATGAGGTGAGCGAATCCGTTTATTCAACGAGAATTTTAATCTGGAGGGGGGGTACCTACCCCTCCTCCAGATTAAATTAAATTAAGGTTTATTGGAGGGTCAAGTCGAGCGAAAATGAGATCTAAGTACGATGGGGTCCTGACAGCTGCCCCAGCATCTCAGCGAAACGACCCAAAATATTCCCAGTAGATTTTTCTATGCTTATGGAAAGTCAACCACTGGCCACTTTCACAAAGAAAATTTAAAAACTACAGACATCCAGAACGATACCGAAGATTCGGGATTTCTGTGAGAAGTCGAATCCAAGAGCAGGCTAGTGCAGATTTTGAATTTCTTCTTGTTCCATACAGTGATCTCAGACTTTTTCCTCCACTGCTTTGTGCCCTCGGACTCGCTGTGCCATCCTCTGTAGCAGTGAGTGTAGTGCATGCTGGTGCACCTCACTTGACACTTACTGTGGCCCCTTCCCTCTGTGGTGCACTGATAAGCACCCATGCGACCCAGGCCATGACACTTGCAGCTGTGACGATGAACCTGTTGTAGGAATTCTGGGTCACGTGGGCGAGCTTGACGCGGTGTTTACCAGTCGTTGCTGATAGGGTCATCGGGGTTTGAACCTTATTGTATATTTGATGGATGCTTACATAGTGTACATCGCATGTTTGTTAACAGGTTCCCTGATCATCATTGTTGTCTGTGCGCCCCAGACTGTGGAGATTCCTCAACACCTGTCTGCGCTTGTGAACCCAACATACCCACAGTCCCTGGGACTGTGGCTTGATACCTACCTGAGCCCTTTAATGTCATCGTGTGTGGCATGTTCGTGGACATGGGAGAGACAATGCTTGCACTGTGTGATGGTGGTGAGGACAGGCAGGTCACACTGCTGCAGACAATGTTTGTCAAGGACCAGAAGATCAATGTTGCCATAGATGAGGTGCATAAGTGGTGGTATCGCGTATGTTCTGACAAGAAATAGGCCTACGATGCAGTGTTTTCCCAAAGGGCTTCAGGATTTTTGGCCAAACATTAGGCCCTTTGGAAGGCCTTCATCTATCATTTGTATATTATGTAATTTTCATCTTTTCTCGCCTGTTTCTGCATGTCGTGACACATCTTCCCTCCATGGCATCTCACTCACTGTGGGAATACTTTCACAAGGGGGAGAGGCAGAATGGGACCTATTTTCAAACCTTCTGCAAGGCCTGTGTCAAACACCACATGGAAAGTGTCAGAGCACAGATGTCCGACATTGTGACACAAGGGCAGGCATTTCGAGATGGTAAGGCCATGCCTCTTCATTCGGGAAGTCCCGTTCCTCACTCAGGATAGCCTGCAAGGGCATAGGACATACCTGTCTGAAAAAGACAGCCTGGATCACACATCTGATTGGTGGGAAAGCTGCCTGTCAATACACGTCAGAAGATGCCAAGGCAGATGCTGCGGCCCCGCGAAAGGGGATCAAATCAAAGAAACGCGCCCATCCTGATACACCGGAGGTAACAGAACCACCACCAAAGAAGCACGAGCAGCAACCAGCACAAACCAGTCCACCCTGAAGACATTCCGAAAGCATGACATGCCATACGGGCCATCTGAGGCAGCTGCACTCCAGTGGCAGGCCCTCTGTGCCATAGTATTAGGTGGTTTCCCATTGTGCACTTTTGAAGACCCCGAAATGTTGATTCTATTTGGCATGATGCATAGTACTGCTCCTGCTATTATGCCAATAGGGAAGGTTGTAAGAGGACAACTACTTGACGAGGCAGTGGTGGATGTTGAGCTAAAAACCACAAAGGCATTGAAGAATAAGAATGTGGGCTTGTCATAAGTCCTCTTAGTACATGATCATGATCATTGCTGATAGCAGGCTGCTACAGGACCAATGGCTGGAAATGCAAGAAGAAAGATGCAGTCAATGCTATTTGTGTGAATGTGGAATTTAGGGTATGTGAATCCCCTTGGTTTGTTCTGATCATTTATTCACCATTTCAAAAAGTTGTACTTGATTGAGCTTATTGAGGTCACTGCATTGAACAAGGATGGGCCCTCTCAATGTGAGCTATTTACTCAAATGATTGATTGTGTTGAGGTGAAGCATGGGTGTATTATAATATACTTCACCACTGATGCCGATGGCAGGAGCAAGAAAGGCCGCATTTTTCTGGGTAAAAAGCGGCCATGGTTAATTTTGCCATTGTGTTGGGCTCATCAGGTCAGGGAGCCTGTCGTCTTGAGATTTCAACACCCTTTGACATGGAATATAGTTTCAATTGATCCTTGGTGATTACTTCAAGGTCAATGACATGGCAGCCAGAATCGCTGAGGAAGCAACTGCATTGATTGCCTGGATCAACAACCACAGCAAGGTTCGCAAATTATTTGATCAATCTCAGGCTATTATCAGCCAGGATCGAAATGCAGGGAGAATCATCATTCTTGCATATCTGGTCACTAATCTTACTCGCTGGACAACTCACTTTGTTGCTTTTTTGCAGCTGTTCATGCTTCGACCGGCCCTCCAGCTAGCTGTCCTTCAAAAGTGCTCTGCTATCATTGCTGCTGAAGTTAGTGCTGCAACGTCAACAAAAGCTGAATGCCTGAGGGAAGATGCTGAAAAATTCTGTATCTTGATTGAAGATCCCACATTCTGGAATGGTCTTGAAGTTGTCCTCGGTGATCTAGAGCCAATTTGTTTGGGTACGAACATTAACCAGAAAGATTTTACACGTCTCGACCAAGTTCTGCTTACACTTGCTGGTATTTTCTTGCATTTTGCTGATGAAGAAGAGAAGGTTGGTCCTCTCGGGGACCGAGGTGGTGTCCAGGTCGTACCGGTAGAGCCGCTGAGCCATACAATGATGTCTCCCTCTCAATGGTCAAGAGAAAGACTCTAGAAGTAGAATAATCAGTAGGATATGAATAATAAAACACTTAGCTTGATGAGGGCTTAAAATTCAGTGTGTGGGACGTGAGACAAGTGAAAAACAATGAGATTGTCGTAGTAGGTGGGAGAGAAGGAAGGTGATTATGTAATGATCAGGACGGCTGTTCACGTACTCTCGTGACACTGGAGCCCGGAAGCAATGATGTAATAGGTACATAAAATATCTGTGGTAAATCTGTTGGCTAACGCAAATCCTTCTGCGTGCCGCGAACTGGGAATCTGCGCAAAGACGTATAGGGAGACACGCTGCCCCGCTCAGCACCGACAGTGGATGCCCAATCCATGCCAAAGTCAATCCCCGGTGCAGTCCGAGTCCACAGCAGCATCCAGAATCATGATCGCCTCAAGATTGCTAAGGTAACGTGGCGTGTGAAAAATGAGGGTCCAGAACGAGGAGTGCCAAATAATGTAGCTAACTAAAATGTGAGTATAGTAGAAATCACCTGACCATTTCAAGAGCTCTGAAAGTTGTCAATTGAGCATAAGCGCAGTGGAGAGCAGGTGGCTGACGGCGAACGAACGATACAGGTGAAGGCGCGTGAATTGACGTGCAGGGAACGTGGAGGGAAAATGTTCAGCACAGCGTTACCACATTTGGTCGGCACGTGCAACCGGACCGAGACCCAAAGGCGACGAGCTCGGCGAGTTGTACTTCCGCACCGATCATTTAAAGCCAGAAGTCAAAATGAAGATGCTCATCTGCTTGGAGAAGCGTTGGAAGGACTATGACCAGCCTGTTTTCCTTGTGGCATTGATTTTAAACCCATTTGAAAAGCTGTTTTGTTTTGGACCCAACACCAATTTGAATCAATTTAAATGCCTCAATCTCCTGATTTCAGTGTGTGTGTTTTGCTCATGATCATCCTTACAGATCTGCGCTCACCCCAGATATCATAGTTGCACCATCGTATGAAAGGCCATCCCGATAATACGGACACTCCAGAGCAGAAAAAAGTGAAGGAGAATGAAGTGTCAAAGCTGTTCATGCAATATTTGTCGGGAACTGGTGATTTTGTGGATTTTAATGTGGAAGCTTGGGAGGCAACTTACATAAGCACACTCGAAGCTCTTAGCATGCTCTGAACTTGCACTGTTTCAGGAAAATGTTGACCCTATTCAGGTGTGGGAGACGCTAACAGACTCAGGCCACCTTGCCAAACTTGCAGGATTTGCAATTATGATCCTTCACATTGTTGCGAACCAAGTGGGCTGCGAGTGCACCTTCTCCAGAACTAAAATTGAGCAATCTGACCATTGTAACAGACTGGGGCTTGAAAAAATTGATAAGCAGACAAAGGTACTTCAATATTTTCTGTCTGAAACATATGATACTCAATATATCCTTTGCGCCATCTAAATCAAGGCCCAAATCCTGTCCAAACACCAACAACAAGGCCTTTACAAGCGTTGCGAGGGGCAGAAAAATCACAAGTCCATGGCAACACTGCTAAGTGTTTGTCATTATTGAGATCTTCTTGAAAACCAGAATGAGAAAGATCCTAGTGAGTGCGGTTGCACTTTTGTATCCAGTTCACAAGGCTGGAGAACTCAAGTTGCCAAATGGATTGGTGATGCAAGAGCGACGGAGCGTGCAGAGCAGGACTCAGATCTGGAAAACGATGATGCCAACAAGGAAATCATGCCTCACATTCCAAATTGGGTCCCGGCCTGGAAACCGATGACTCTTGAAGTGTTGTTCAGAGGGGCAGAGAAGCCCTGTGCATGCAAGCTGCCAGCATGGGTAATGGAGGAGGAAGAGATTTTGATGCAGGAGTTGGCTGAGGCAGCCGAGGATGAGCACCCTGATAATGGTGCTATCGAGATTGAATCAGGCGAGGAGTGTCGGGATTGGATTATTTATTAAACACTTGACAAATATGGCTGTGTCAGACAGCATGGGAAAATAATTGAAGCCCTTCTATTGCCCTTTGGGTGAAGGACTTCAACCTTCCAAAGGCCTTCATGATCCAGAAAACCGAATTGAACGGCTTCAGGGTGAACATTGCTATGATGCAGACTGGTACATTGTGGGCATCACTCATCGCCATGTGCATTGTCCATCCTCTCCCACCGTCATGCAAGGTCTGACCATCCTGCAGGCAAGATCACATGCAGAATTTCCTCAGCAGCCTTGCACCCTTCTCTAGTGCACTCAGTGTGCTCGTGAGCTTCGCTGCACAGAGCCTTGCCGGTCACCATATGCCTCGCATTCTTTGGCTGCATGTTAGGCCCCCAGGCAATGATGTGCTGCTGCTCATGAACCTGATGATGTTCCAGACAGTGTACCCCATGGTGGAGCTGCAGCAAGTTTGCACAGATGTTCGTGTTTGCAACGCAGGGTGTGCATCTGCAAAGGCTAACAATGATCCTGAGTGGACAGCGCTGGTGAAAGGGAGGTACACCGTGATGTGGAACAGAGGGCATATATTACAGCTATGGATTCAGTGTAGTAGAATTTAATGGCAGCCAACTTTCAATTGATATCCATTTTTTTTCCAATATATGGCATGATGAAGAAACCCAAGGCAGGGAATTTATCTGGTGCCAAAGCTATGATTAAGCAAGGGAAATTATATCTTACATTTGAATCAATGCCAATCTAAAAAATAGATGTATGCTAAGTTTATAGATTCAGATAGATACTCATATTTTCTTTGGATATCCCACTATCTCGCTTGATCTCCCAATATGGACTTTTCACTGGGTGTGACAAGTAAGGCCCTGTTTGGAATCCCCAATTAAATTCCAAATTCCAAATTTCCTCTGCCAAAATGTAAAAGGTCTTTTTATGTCTCGATATGGGAGTCACCATTAGTCACTGCTGTGAGGCTGCACTATGTTTGCCCACCATTGCAAGCATACACAAGACACTAGACCTTAGTCCAACACTTTATCCACCACACTACACCCAAGCCACAACAGTAGTCCACTCTGCAAGGTCCTACACACAAGATTTCAGTCTGCAACCTGTCCAACCAAGAATTACACTGTCCGTCGGCTCCAGAATCACTCTGCCATGTTCTGTGACTGGCAAGTCCAACCAAGAATTACACCATCTGCTGGCTCCAGAGTCACTCCGCCACATTCCGCGACCATCTACAAGCAAGTACAACCAATAATTACACTGTCCACTGGCCTCAGAGTTGCTCCGCCACCAAGCCCAACCAAGAATTACATGGTCCACTGGCTCGCAGAGTCACTCCACCTCAGTCTGTGACCTTCAATGACTAAGTCTGTCCAGGAATTACACTCGCAGAGTCACTCCACCTACAAGAAACACATTCCACGACTGTCTGCCACCTGTCTGATGAAGAATTACTCAGTCCGCTGGCTTGCAGAGTCATTCCACCTACAAGAAACTCAGTCCACAACCTGTCCGATGAGAAATTACACAAGTCTGCAAGCCAGTCCACCTACAAGAAACACATTCCGTGACCATCTGCGACCTGTCCGACAAAGAATCACACAGTCCGCTGGCTCGCAAAGTCACTCCATCTACAAGAAACTCAGTCCGTGACCTGTCTGATGAGGAATTACACAGTCCACTGGCTTGCAGAGTCATTCTGCCTTTAAGAAACTCAGTCCACAACCTGTCCAACAAGGAATTAAACAAGTCTGCTGGCTCGCAGAGTCATTCCGCATGTGAGGAACAGGTTCCACCTGATCATACACTCATTCCACAGGCATGTATGGCCACACTGCACTCTACAAACTTGGTCTGCAAACTCATACAGCCATCTTATGAACAAAACATTCAGTCTGTGGGTTCTACAGCCAATCCAACAATCATACACTTAGTCTGCTGGCTTGTAGGGATACTATACGCACAAGATACATGTTCTGCTGGCTCACGGAGTCATTCCATGACCACGTATAGATGTCTTGGATCCTAGGAACTCAGTCTGCAGGCTGCTACGGCCATTCTATGAATTAAGACTTGGTCCACTAGCCTTTGGGGCCACTCTGCATACAAGATACATGTTCCGCAAGCTCATACAGTCATTCCATGACCCTGTGCAGACGTTCTGAGCCCTAAGAACTCAGTCCGCAAGCTTATATGCCATATGATGCTACTCATATGACACCATACACAACACTCTTACCAAAAGCCGTAGTACTCTCATGCTCAGCAGCTACTCCAGGGTGCATCCATGTCACCACACTCCTTTACGACATGTAAACACATCTGTTCAGGTATGCCAGCTTGCCATAAATTCTATCCATGAAGTCCTCAATACTGGGGATAACATTGCCTCACTCTACATGGCCAAAGATTCCAATACACACAATGAGGAAAGTCCAACATGCTCAATCATGACTACCTGATGTTGCCTTCTCCATCTTCTGTTCTGGGTCTTGTGTTCTTGCAGCTGTGTCACCATTCTCCACACTTGTAGCCCACTAGGGGTGCTCAATTCTTAGTTCAAACAGCTCAGTTCACAGAAAAATATATTCATATTTGCCCAAGACAAACAGATTTTAAACTCCGCCAACACCAAACATTTTCGGCAGGCATGCTACTACTTGTGCTGGTGGTGTTTGACCATGAAATCGGAGAAAACCTGCAGGGGGTTCTTTTGAAATTGTATCCCTGTCAAAATTGTATCCTCCAGTAATTTCCTGGAGGTCAGAAAGATGCAAGGAAGTGTCCGAATGAATCATTGAAGACCACACTAAACAAATTTTTGTGTAACCTTTTTAAGGCATCTAATACATTTTGGTATATTTTAGTTCCTTCGTGGTGTCTTCCAGGGTTAAAAACATCCCCAAGACGGAGCCTTCGGGTGCCGAAAATCTTTGGTGTTAACGGAGTTTGAATTTTGTTTGTTTCAAACAAATATTGATTTTTTTTCCCCGTGAACTGAACTACTTTATTAACCTTAAGGTGGGGCTCACTCATAAGCAACCCACCCCACATGATCGAGTGTGACACTCCTTTTTAGGAAGTGCCTCTTTCTCATCACAATCAAAGCTGTATTTTGGCCCGCCAATCGACATCAGACACAATTTGGCTACGAAGAACTCTTCATATAGGTATCTAATGACATAATATAAAATTTTGGCCCGTATCCTTTGGTTGTCGGTCCGCTGAAAGCCGATTACTGCTGGAATTGCCGGAATCTCCTCATTTCTCTCGTACACTCCCACTTCTCAATGCCACGCCTGTCCAAAAAGCAAGCTTCAGCACGTAACAATTGGGCAAAAGCTGCTGGCTCTATTAAAGTAGGCACCAAGAGGGCTCTGGAGATCTTGACGCCACGAAAAAAGAAGAGGAGAATTGACATTGAAAAGGAAAATGTACGTGCCATTTTTACTTTGCAATTTCAGTCCCTCACGGGATTAGGATGCAGAGAGTGTCCATGACGGCCCGTCCGACGATGATGTCGTTGAATCGCCGTCATCCCCGTGGGTTCATGCCATGAGGATGATTTTTTTCAATCGCCCGGACCAAGCCTTCCCTGCGACTTTGGTGATGTCCCAGCAGATGCCTGCTCCGAATTTGGGATTTTCTCTGCCAACACTAGGATATCCCCTTCGAAATCATCATATCTGGGCCGGATCTGGCATGATTTTACACCTCGGCTACTCAATAAACTATCCCCTTCCCAGAAATCTGCAAATCTGCGGGTTTTTGATGATGACGAGTCAATTCTCACTCAGAGATCGCCACATCCTGCTCGAATGCTTGGCGACACATCTAGCTTTGACTCCGATAGCCTGGATTTTGAATTTACTTCAGCTCCTCGCAACAAGTTGGCTGACTCCATGTCGTCAATTAATCCTCAGGAATCAGTAGACTTTGCGTTGCTGAACTCAGCTGACTCTGCGTCGCTGCACTCTAGGTCAATTGACTCTGTGTCTATCGAGGAGATTCCCATTCCCACTTCATTGCCAGCCACTGATGTGGACTTAGCAGAGCGCGCACGTCTGCGTGAGATGGCGGCTGCCTTTTCAGATGGACGGCTACGTGGGCCCCAACTGTGGAGGCCGCTCTTGCAGCTTTAGCCGATATTGGCAAGGTTCTTCGTCTGCCTCAGAAAAAAGGACCTGGATACATTGATCCCGAGCTTGACCCTTTCACGCACTCCCGTATCGAGGGAATACAGAGCCTTCTTGCCCTGTACACCCACCCCTCATCCTTGACCGGGGTCAGTGGAAGAAGGCCTCGTTAAATGCTGCCATCATGTTGCGGCATGGCAATTACTGTGCTCGTGTCTTGCATCGCCTCGCCCGCCAGTACATTGTTGATCGGACCGTCCTGCCGGAAAACCCGTATGGGAATTGGAACGAGACTCTTCTCGTTAATGAAGATCTCTGTAACGAGCTCATGGAGTACTTACAGCTCCTTGGATCGACAAAGGACGAAAATGGCAGGGAGTCTGGGATTACGTCTGCCAAAGTACAGGCATGGCTTTTGCACCCAGACATCATGCAGAAGTACGGCTACACCAAAACCATTTCACTCGCAACATCGAAGTGTTATCTGCATGCTCTAGGCTTCCGCTTTACCTCGCCTGTCAAAGGGAAATACATCGATGGGCACGAACGGGCAGATGTTCGCGCAGAACGTGATAAAGTCTACATCCCAAAATTGTCTGAACTCCGCACTCGCATGTGAGTTTTTGACAAGGACAGGAAAGATATCACTGCAGAGGTCGAAGCAATGGTTGCTTCTGGAAAACAGGTCGTCATTTGGTACCATGACGAGTCAATTTTCTATGCCCATGACCGTCACCGAAAATCCTGGTGCCATAAGGACGCCTCAATCAAGCCGCACAAAAAGGGTGAAGGGGTATCTTTGATGGTTGCCAATTTTGTCTCTGCAGATTTTGACTGGCTTGTGGGGCCGAAGACCAAAGATTCCGCCCGTGTTATCCTCAATCCTGGTAAGAACCGTGATGTGAGTGGGAAAAGTGGCCTAATATATTTTATTAACTCAATTTTCAGGGCTATTTCACCAATGACGACATCCTTGCACAGGCGCGTGTTGCGATGGAAATCCTTCCCGAGTTTGGTGATGGCATTGAACATGTCTTCGTCTATGATAACACCACCACGCACAAGAAATGAGCAGACGATGCTCTGTCGCCAAGCAGGCCGGTCAAATGCAGCCAAACTTTTTTGTTCAGCGTACCTCTCGGACTCCGAATGGCAAACCGATCCATAATCCCGATGGGTCGTTCCAGAAGGAGAAGATCCAAATGATGGGTGCAACTTTTCATGATGGACAGCCGCAGTCACTTTACTTTGAGACAGGACTGGATGCAGGGCTATTCAAGGGGATGCAGTACATCCTCACTGAACGCAGATATAATGTCAAGGGCAAGCACGCTGAGTGCAATAATTTCCAGTGCCCGGTTGATGCTGATGGGAATCATCGTGACTGCTGCATGCACCGTATGCTCTTCAATGAGCCTGACTTTGCTGGAGTGCAGTCATTGCTGGAGCAGGAGTGTGCCTCGTGTGGTGTCTCCATGATATTTCTGCCGAAGTTTCATTGTGAGCTCAATCCAATTGAGCAGTGCTGGGGATACTCGAAGCGGTTGTATTGTTTGTGCCCGGAGTCATCAAGAGAGGAGGATCTCAAACCGAATATGCTTGATTCCCTTGCTGCTGTCCCTCTTGTTTGCATCAGAAGGTGAGTTGTATTTTTCTTCATATTTGGTACTGAACTCGGCCCAAGGTTTTGTAATAGATCTCTTCGCTACGCAGATGCCTATGCAAAAGGCTTGAATGGTCGTGAAGCTGCATATGCCACAAAGAGGTATCGCAGTCACAGGGCTATTCCCAACAACTACCTACGTGATTTCGAGCAGTCTGGCACGATAGCAGCTTTCCAAATGCTTCGGAGACTGTAATTGCCGTGAAATTTCAACTTGTTTTGTTTTCAGCCGTCTCAATCCTTTTCCAAATATTACATAGAGCTGGATTAGACAAGTTAATAGGTCCCATAACAAATCTTCGTATTCACTTTTGAGGTAAGATACCGTTGTGTTTGTAAATAATGGATTCGATGCCCATCGTGCCCAATTTGGAGCGAATTCGTAACGCGTGACATCGATCACGTGGGATGGGTTCTTAGTTGTTGTACAATATTTTCTTTACAGGGCTTTGCCGCCCCAGAAATTGCCTTTTCCGTCGACCGCCGTCGTATTGCAACGAACGTGCGATCCATGTCGCAAACTGCTCCGCGCGCACCATGATGCTTCTGACAAGCGGACTCCTCCTCCTCTGGATGGCGTTGCCCGACATCTTGGCCGTTCCGACACAAGCACCCTTGGAGGTCCCTGCCATAGCCAGTGCGCCATGTCATTCACGCCCTGCAACGAGTCCCGATTCCGCACGCAAAGCGCCCAGAAAGCTCCATGGCCGCTTCCTCCACGTCAGTTTCTCCAGACCTTCGGGCAATATACGCTGAACTAAAACGCAGATCACCGACATGCACCCGGATCTGGCATACCGTGCAAAGACCTCGGAGTCTACCTCATGCCATCGAAAGAAAGGCAAGAAGAAGAAGAATACCGCAGGATATTATGGTCTGCCGCATTCGTGCGTCCGCGTAACCTTGTTCTGCTTCTGCCAAAAACTTCAACGGCTATTCTCAGGGAATGTGATTCGCCTTTACGGCTCACCAATTTCACGCTGGACTTTCTGGGGGAGAAGGTTGCCCTCCCTGCTTCTAGAGTGCAAGCAATCTGACGGTTGAGCAGTGGGCGTCCGATATTGATTTTGTCATCTGTTTGTCTTCTCCCGAAGCCCGCAGTGCGCCCGCTGACTTGATCCCCAGGGACCGGGGATAATGCGAGGTAAATGATTTCCAGCAACAGCCGGTGTATCTGTGCTTCAATTCCAGAAAGACACGACAACGACCGCAAGCTTCCTAGAACCCCCAGCGAAATTTACGACCTGAATCGAGCGGTGGCAACGAAGATGGCTTCAGTGTTTACGAGCCGTGGCATCCCGGTGGTTCCCAGCCTTGGTCAGCGTCAATCCTCCCGCGAGAAGGCCATACTGACTCCGCCGCTCGATTAGGGAATAACGATGTCTGGCGTGAGTTGCGCGTTATATCTTGTTATTGCAAGAAATATTGACCTGGGTTCGTCTGCTTACAGCACATGTAAGCAAATCCGCTTCCAGCAATTACGTGTTTGACAGCTTGCTTGTAGAACATAATGATACCAGGCCCCAACAGTATCACAAACGAGTTTGCTTCGTACGCGATCACATGCTCCACGAACTAGACTCAAAATGGCTGACCCCATCCTAGTATCTGGAAGGCATTCATTCCGTTCCCACACCTTCAGATATTCCAGAGAGGCGCCTACTTCTCCGTTGAGGTGGTCCCAGACGCGGTTGCTGTTATCAGCCTCAATACGATGTATTTTTACGACTCCAACAAAGGTACTATTCCTGCTTTGGCGCCCTCAACTGCTCTTATCTTCGTGACAGCGGTTGGCGGATGCGAATTCAAAGATCGGGGCGATGCCGGGAACTTGCAGTTTGATTGGTTGGAGGTGCAGCTGAAGGGGTTTAGAGCCCGGGATATGCAAGTACGCCGAATCCGATCGAAACATATCTCATCACTGAATCGGTTGCCACCACAGGTGTGGATATCAGGTGTGCATGCGATGTCGAGATCATGCTTTTGATCGAGTAGCCTTAATTAAATCTTCAGGCCATGTCCCGCCGTCGCCTGGCAATTACTTCCCCGAATGCGTGAGTTCGTTCTTTCGCCAAAAACGGACGTTCGATTCGATGATTTCTAGTATGTTCGTTATGTCGAGCTGGCTCTGCGGTTTCAGGACACGATTCTCGGACATCTGTACGGGGTACGTGTCGACACACACATCCTGATCTCTGCTGACATTTGTTTCAGCATATGAATGCTGATCATGTACGGACTTTTGCCCCTCGTGCGCCACCGCCTCAATTGTTTTCGCAGTTTTTTTTCCTCGAGGCCAACGATTTGGAGCTCAGTGATGCGTCGCAGATCGCGAGCGGCGATGATCTCTTTGACACGCTGCTCGCTGATTTTGCGGCGATCCCGAAGGAAAAGGACATCAATTTGGACAACTACGCGGTCATTAATGTTTCGCCCGTCCGTGGTCCCTAACCCCTACCTGCCGAGCTTCCGTGTGTTTTCGTACAATGTTACGGGAGCTGCTAAAAGTTCTTCAAAGCGCAAGCACGGACACCACCGCGGAGACCGGAAGGACAAGACGAAGCAGTGCATGCTGGACATGTACCATGATACGTGGAGGTGCCAGCTGAACGAATCGTGGCACTCGGATCCGGAGGCACCGTCGCGGGAGCAACCAGCTGTGGACGCCGCTGGGGTATGCACAGGTGGGGGTTATGGGTGGTGGTGTTGCGTGTGCTGACGGCGTGGCAGTACTACATCCCGCACCTGGAGGAAGCGACCAAGGGCCATGCGCCGAGCTTCAAGCTGGAGTACGTGACATATGGACGGGACGCGCTTGTGGGAGGGCGGTGCCGGGGGCGCACCTGCCGAAGCAGGTGAAGAAACGGCAGACACCCTACGGGCTTGATGATCTGACGGTGGGGTCGTGGGTGGGGCTGGCGCGGCGGGTGGGTGGGTCTCTGCGGGTGAGAGGGCTGTTGAGGAGATACATGTACATGGAGTCATGATGGGGACGCGTGGGAGATTGTTCCGGGGCGAGTACTTATAGTTGCCTTGGTGATTGGGCTTGATCGTGGCAAACCAACTTGACCTGAGCTGTCTAACACTTGTCTCACAGTCTGTAAACCACTTACTATTTGATTCGAGCCCGCTGTCGACTTGGTCGTCTGCAGGTCTTTCCGGTTTCCTCTACTCTACTCCCCGTTTACTTCCTCGGCTGGCCCGTTCCCCTTCGCTCTCTCACAATGACGGCCATGCAGATCATGTCGAATAATATGCCCCTCGACTTTCTCCCGTCCCACTCCCGGTCCAACTCCGTCTCTTCGTCGTCCACCCACTCGTCCAACTCGCGCCCACAGTCCTCCAGCGGCCTCCGCATGCAGTCCGGCATGGCCCCCACGACGGAGGACCTTTATCGTGTCTCATATCAACTCGGTCATCACAACGGCTCCCTCAGCGATCACGTACGTCGTCACTCACCCCAACTACTGACTAGCCGTCACTGACCTCACGGATCCCACCCAGTCCCCGCCCAACCACAACGTCACCAACCCCGCCCTCAAAAATCACCTCCGCCCCAGCCACATCCGTGCCCGCGCAGCCGCATCCCCGTACCCCCGCGACACCGACAGCGTCCATTCGTCCTCAAGCGAGACCGACGACATTTCCATGTTCCTCGGCAACCCCGCCTCTGACTACCACTCCATGTTCGCCTCCCCCCAGGCCATGGCCCCCACTCAGGAGGCGATGCATGCCGCAGGCGCTTTTGGCCGCATGACCCTCAGCCCCGACCATGCCCTCGAGAAGCTCGCCGCTAACGTCCGCGCCGCCACGACCACCAGCGCTTCCGACCGCGCGAAGCAGATATTTGTCCAGGCTTGGTGCGCCCGCCACGTAGCCCCGTCATTTCCGCTGGCACTGACATGAAACACATAGGCTGACCGCCAACTATGCACCTTACCCCGACGGCAACGTCCCCCGCCAGGGACTCTACTTCTCCTACCGCCGGGTCTGCGATCAATATGGAATCCCACACATCAATACCGCCACCCTGGGAAAGGCCATTCGGCTGTGCTTTCCCACTATCAAAACACGGCGGCTGGGGGTTAGAGGCAATAGCAAATACCATTGTACGTCCACTTCTCCTTGATCGAATGCATCATTCCTTGATCTGCTTTGATAGATTGCGGAATACGCCCTGCGACTTCAGCAGAGGCCGAGTGGCTCCAGGACTACATCCACAAGTCGAACAACAATGCGGGACAGTCTTCCGTCAACGTCGCGCGTGCGAACGATCACTCCGAGTCAAACAGGAGCGAGGACCGCTCAGATGAGGACGATGACGACGATTCCGAAGGCGGGAACTCGGCTGTGGGATCGAAGCGAAATTCCCTGACGCTGGGTGCCGATGTCAAGGGGCCCATCTTCACACAGGACTTGAGTGACAAAACGCCAACGGCCGCGACTTTACTGTCGCAGGTGCAGGCGGCTCAGCGGCCCCAGGGCTCCTTTCCCCATCATGCATCGATCCGAAGACACCCGCAGCAGGAGGGCGGGTTGGCGGTCCAGTCGCACTCCCCGCCCTCGGTGCCTTATTTGGCCTCCCAACAGCCCACATCTGTCCGTCAATTTCCACATTTCCCATCAATCGAGGAGGCTGTGGGCGTCAATTCGACATCTCCTCATGGTATCGCCGCTCGGGAAGTTTGGGGATGGTTTCAGGACCATCTTGATTCTCTCCTGGAAAGTGTCCGCTCTTTCCGCTTTGATCAGTTCGAGATGCACTTGCGGACGTTCTGGTCCAGCCTCGGGGGAAATCACCGGGAGGTCGTTCATGCGCCGGCGATAGCAGGGCTGATGGCAAAGGCCGACGCGATCGTATACGATGTGAGCGCGCCTCTATGGGCGTCAATCTGACCCGTCGTTGACATCATGTCTTCCAGGAAATTCTCGAAATCTTGCGCTCTCAAATGCTTTCGTCGATCACGCCCACGTCACTGGCGAGCTTGCGACAGTTGGCGAACAAGATGGAAAAGATACTCTTGGTTGCGCTGGAAAGCTATGGGAACACATTTGTGGAGCCAAAAGTTGAGCTCGGGGCCCGGTTCGGACATCTCGTTTGTAAGTTTTAATGCGTTCTCGCACATTAACAATCTCTGACGTGTCCTTTTAGTGAGGTTCCTCGACATTTACCAAGTCACTCAAGCGCTCAACACCGTCTTGACCAACCAGAAGCAGCTCGCAGAGATGCAGAGGTCATGGCAGAAGGTTGACTTCGAGTCCGTACGAAATCAGTCTGCGTTGGTGTGCAACTGCCGTCACGAGGATCTGGTGCAGCTTTTGGAGGTTGAGTTTGTGGGGATGCTCGACAGCCTGTCTAAGAGTACGGAGCCTGTGCGGGAAGTTATGACTTGGGCAGACAAGTGCTGCGAGCGCTTGATGGGGAACAGCCGCGCTGGCCTGGGGCTCCGGAGGAGCGGAGCACCATGAGCTCGCGGAGTGTACTAATTCGCTGGGGCTACGTAACAAGTCAGGTTATGAGAGACCTGGTGCGTTTTCAATTTGTTGCGTTTAGCGGTGTGCTGATTGGATGCCTCCAGACCATCCGCAGCGACCCAGCTTTTGGAGCTTTCCAGATTATGAAACTGTTTTTAGAGTGAGTCCACTAACTGTATTGTTCGTCAGCCACTGAGCGCCTCTGTAGCGATTGGATTGCCGTTAATGTCCTGCGGAGCGTCGCGTTGTCGACAAACTCCGTGGCCGCATCTGTAGAGCCTGTCATGCAGCAGCAATTCTTCACCCTCTCGCCGATGGCTGGTCAGGAGAACTTCAACTCTATGGATGTCCGCCCTCAGCATTTGATGGCCCACACGCCGACAACCTCGAGCATGCTCGCCGCACTCCAGAACGATCCGTTCCCAGCTGGGTCGCTCGACCCAAGCGCGTCCGCTTTTAATTCGGACGCCTATGGGTCGCTATCTTACATGGACACGTCGACGTCCCAGGACGATTCGTTACCGACTGTTCACCAATCATCCCTCTCATTTGGCGACTTCTCAGGCTCAGGGAACACGTTTGACGTTTCGGGCTTCCCACAGGACCTCCGCATGCACTCGTCCGCCACGCCGTCGAGCGATCCCGAGAACGACTCTGAACCCGTGAAAACAGAACAGCAGGGGGCCTAGATTCCGTTTCTTTTCTTGCTTTGAACTCATCTTGTTAGTTATGCGTCGATGCCCCTATATATGATATCCAGCCTATCTCTGTATCACCTTTTTCGCTTGCTTGGCTTCGACTTTTCACGCTCCTTAATAGTGTACAGAATCTCCGTGCGCGCGGATTTGTTATGAATATATATATATATGGGAGCTCTCTTGCTTTCAGTGTTGCTTGGTATCTTGATAAAATCGATGTAGCAGATATTATTTGAAATCCCTTCCAGACAGCCCATGTACTACTATCATGACTCCTCCGCAATTGCAACCTCCTTGTCCGCGACTTCCTCAGTGGGAGCGGGCGAGTCAGCGACCTGTGGCGGGGAAACAGCACCGTCGTTCGCCTCCTCCATTTTCGCCTCCTTTGCCGCGTTGTTGAGGGCCTTGATCTCAGCTTCAGCCTTCGTGATGTTTTCTAGGGTGACGCGAGCCTGGTTGGCTTCGAACCAATCCTTCTTCGTCTTGAGGTCCTCGATGACACGTGGGACATCAAGGTTGGATGCAGGAGGTGGAATAGAGAGGGAAAGAAGCGCGGATAGCGTAGGAAGGGGGACATTAAGTTGAGTGTTGGAGTGCGTGCTGGGCGCTTCAGGTGAATCGGCCGCCTTGGCGGGTGCCTTCTTCCCCTTCTTTCCTTTGCCACCAACAAAGTACGCACCCTCATCCTCGCTCTTCTTCTTCCGTACGACGAGATTGGCGTCCGGGGCGGCCTCTACTTTACGTATCTCGAGCTTGGGGACACCCGCAACGTCCGCCTTGGCCGAAAGAGACGCGCTCTTAAAAGTTACCGTGCCGCTGTTTTTACCAGAAAAATAGTCGATGAGGGTTTGACAATCCTCGATCTGCGCTTGGAAGGCGGGCATTTCTGCCTCTTCGCGGATGCGCTCCGCCCGCTCCTGCTTTTTCTGGAGCTCCTCCGCTGCCCGCTGAGCGCGGAGCCGCTCCGCCCGCTTGGCGCGGTCCTCGTTGACTTTGGCCCAGTATTGATCGTTGGTGTCGCGGAACTTCTGTGCAGACTCCCGCTTCTGGTTGAAAAGTGTATTAAGCTCGGCCTGGATGGTGTCTCGCTCCTCGAAGAGCTTTGACCGCCCGGCATACGCGTCGTCCCCCTCCTTCTTCAGCTCAACCAACTCTGCCTTGATAGCGTCGTAACGTTCAGAAGCAGCCTTGAGCTCCGGGTCGTCGAGCTGCTTCCGCAGCTCATCGGCCGCACTTCGGCTCTTTTCGATAGCTTCCTGGTCCGCCTGGAAACTCTCGACTGTGCGTCGGTTCCGCTTTTGCACACTGATTTCCTGGAGAGCGCGTTTTTCGTCCACCAGCTTCATGTCGCCGGATTCGACCTGCCGTTCGAGGTGTCTGCATATAATTAATAAACTATTTTTGAATGCTGAGGCTTCAGAAACATACTTGATATGTGCGTCAACCTCCGCGACAGTTTTGAAGGTGGTCTTCGACTTGGCAGCCTGAAGATCTTTTATCTGTACACATGTGTTAGACAACGATGAGAACGAGAATTACGACATAACGCGCCTTTTTTTGAATACCATCCTGCAGAACCTTTAACTGGTCCAGGATTTTGGCCCTCGATGTCTTGTTGTTGGACTGCTGGTCGCGAATACCGTCTAATTCAGTGCGGAGAGTCGTGCGTCGATCGTTGCCAGGGCCAGATTTGGTCGCAAGGGAGATCTTGTCTCGGACAGCAGACTGACCCCGTCGATGAGCTACGAGCGACAGACACAGCGCAGAGCAATACTTGCCAGCTTTACTTGGAGGGCATCGATTTCTGCCTTTATTTTGTCCTGCTCGGCATCGAAGGCTTTCTTGTCTGGCCGGCCAACGGTTGAGGTGTCCGACGTGTCTTTTTTGTCGACGGTGGAAACGGGGGTCGTGGTCCCATTTGTGGAAGGGGCCTTGCCTTTGGGGGCTGCGCCGTTAGCTGGCGGGGCCTGTTTAGACTTGGGAGGCATAGAGAGTGTAGGAGAATATTAGGCCCTAGGGGTATAGGTGGAGAGAAGTCTGATAGCAGCGTAGTATGATCGTGTGAACCTGGTGTAAACTCGTTCACACTCATTTGTCCAACAAATAAATTCGTTAAAATGCTATCTGGGTATCTAGCGCCTCTACCTCCCGATACACTTCGTCGTACAGCTCCCGGTAGTCGTCATCCTTTTCCTCTGCTACACCCTCCTTCACCTTCACCTTTTTTTTCTGGTCCGGACATACCATCACACAACTTGTCGGCCGTTTTGTCGAGCTCGCGTGCCCCAGCTCCTCCTTCGATGACACGAAGACGTACGGTATGTTCGCCTCTTCGCTCAGCACAGGGAGGTGGGATATGATGTCGATTGGGTTGATGTCAGCGGCAAGAATAAGCAGGCTGAGACAACGTATGCTCAGTGTCGTCCGACCAAGGGTTCGGACACTCACCCTTTTTCACCCTTTCTTATGCCTTTCACGACCTCCTTGACCCCACGTTTAACCTGGCGTGCTTTGGAGGCTGAAGAGCGCGTTAATAGGCAAAGTGTGCGCGAACGCAGTGCACACCTTTTTTGATAGTTTTATGCAGCTTTTTCAGCAGCTTTTTTTGTGCCAATGGATGGGCAAGAGGCGATAGATCTTCTATTGGTATCACGATCTCCTCTCTCTCTTTCTTGGCTTTTTTAGGTGACTGACGAGGATCAGAATGTTGGGTAGACAAATTCAGACAGCTCGTACTTTGCCCTCGTCGGCGACCATTTCCACGTCCGCATCTGCTGCCTCGTCCTTGACATCCTTTTTCTTCTTGTCCTTCTTCTCGGTCTTGTCCTTGGGCATTTTTGAGTAAAGCAGAAAGCAGGTGAGTCACGCTGTCACAGTCAATGTTCGGCAAACTACTGGATAGCCGAGTGTAGCGTTGCGAAAAAACGACAACACCAGTGTCGCTCATCTTCACTCAAGTTGGAAAGAGAGAGTACGAGAAACTTTTCATTATGAGGCGCTATCTACTTCCACTTCTTCCTCGGTAGCTGTTTCGTTACCAGATGGAACTTCGCCGATGCCTCTCAGAAAGCTGAGTAGAAGAACCCAGGACATACCTCGCATTTCCATGTCGTACCACCAGTTCAAAGCGATAGTCTGGTCTGCTTGCCGAACATGGTGCCACCACCCTGGGGGAAGATACAAAGTCTCTCCGGCGTGAACTGTGATGCGAATGGGATGGGACTCGGGTGGTAGAGCACCCGGAAGATGGGGGTCCAAGACGGATGACCAGCGGATTGAGGGTACATGCGGAGAAGGCGACAGTGAAAGTGGTGTATTCGGAGCCTTGCGTGTCCATGTAGCATGTGGATACATTCGTTCTGTATACGTGAGTGGTGTGCGATCACGGTTCAGAGCAACAGACCTTGCAAACACCATCCCTCTGTGGGAGGAAGGAGAGTGAAATGTTTCGATCCCCGAACGACAGTGTATATATTTTCGTAAGGATCTGAAAACCACGATAAAAAGGTTCTCAGCTGCTGATGGTGTACGTTGGCCTACCGCTATGAATACTAGTGACACTTTTGTGATTTCCGATCCAAAGGTTGACTGCATCTGGCGACTTGTCTGCAAGACGTGTCAACTAATGACTGAGATTATTAGATGGCGCACCAAACGTTTCACTGCACCATGCAATTTCTGTGGGTATATCTTGGCGTAGAGGTTCAAATTCCGAGGGATCCGGTCTGCCTTCAAAAAAGCGACTCGAGTATACATTTCCGTTCTGCGACTGCAAATAATGTATTTCCGAATCGTCTGATTCTGTTCACAGATTTATGATTAGACCTCGTACGGGCCAGTTGGGCCATACCAGACGAGAGTTTGGAGAAAAGAAACTCAGACATCTTCATCTTTTCAACATGGGGTTCAACGAAGTACAGCTTGCCATCTGAGGCACGCGTAACAGCATCTGCACGACTGACTCGGGATCAGTTTAGTGATCTTGGGGGGCTGGATAGCTGAACGAACCCGTTCGGCGTGACTGCAACGGAAACCTGGACTTCCCCCATCGCGGATGCAATATACTCGTCATCCCATAGTCGCACAGAGGAGATCTGCACCCCTGGCCGCAGGATACAGCGAGTCGGATAGTATCACACATATGGCCGCACCCTTGATTACCACTGGTCTCGAGATGTGGACCAGCCGAGAAAATTCCAACGCCGTTGGCGGTTCTTCCAGGATTTCAATATGAGTGCCGTTCAGATCTACTGGAAATAAGAGATGGTCTGGGGGATTCAACTGGGCGTACCATAATACTCAGTAGATACCCATTGTAGAAGATGCCGCGACTGGGACATACTTAGAAGTGTTCAGTTGACAGCTGTTGACTTCCGAGGCCATCGAGCTTGCATTTCTAAATTTAGAACCGTGACAGCCACTCTGAGCTAACCCGGCTGACGTGACGAGACGTGTACGCGACTTGCTTTTCTGTGGCTTTGTTTGCTGCAAGAAATGGTTGAAAAGAAGAGAGCTAGCTCCTCAAAGGCGGCCGGGAAATCCAAGCAGGTCTGTCGCCTCTTCGTCCAACAAAGCTTTCGACTTGCTTTCAACGCGTTCCTAGCTGAACCCTAGTTAGAAAACTCTGCTGGATATGTTCCCGAGAAAGAATAGCGGCCCCGCTATCCCGCAAGCCCCTCCGCCTCCTCCCAATGCCGAATCCTTGCAGGAGTTCACTGGAAGTTTTCCGACAGCAGCGATCGATGTACCTGGTGAGTACCACCACTCTTGTCCCCAATATTACTTACCAACCTCACCACAGTCTCATTTATCAGCCGTCTAGGCACTCCCGTCACGACAGCCGACCCGGTCGCCTCTACATCGAAGCTCCAACCAACCGTTCCGAAACGCGCTTTCGACCCGCCTTCGACGAAGCCACCGTCTACCCATAAAAAGCCGGACTCCTCACGCTCTGCGAAGGTACCCCCCACCGATGAGAGTGCAAACTCAGATCCTATAGTGATAGACTTGACGTCGCATTCCGAGTCTCCTCCGATTGATTTGACAACAAGCTCTCCTACGTCTGTCCCACCAACGTCACCCCCGCCTGCCGTAACTCAGACGAAGGCCATCAAGCCGACGTATTCCATATTTGGTTTCCGTCCAAAAAAACCTTCGGCCCAGCTGTCCCCAAGTAAATCTGCACCCGTGGATAAAGCATCCGATGCGCCATTCCCTGGCCAAGACAGCCAGCATGTTCGCGGACCGCAAACACGCTTCCCGTCTTCTCCGTTTATATATCCACAACGCCTTGCGAAAGCGAGACTCCAGGACCATGCGGAGCGTTCCAATTTCTGCCACGATGTGTCCGATGAGCCTGTGACACGGGTGCTAGCCCACGTACCGGCATCTTCGTTCTGGGAGAAGGAACAATGCATTGACGGTATCCCCTCTCTTCACAAGGAAGAACATCCTGCAATAGCACGTCTTGCTGCTTCGGTGACGTCACCGCCGGAGGCATCCTCCAAGAACCTTTGGTCAGAAAGATGGCGACCCCGGCGCGCCGACGGTGTCATCGGCAATGAAGAGAATTCTGTGTATCTCCGGGACTGGCTGCACGCGCTCGAGGTGCGATTCGAAACTTCCCGTACTGGCGCGAACAAAGGAGCGGAAGATACAAGACCTGCAAAACGGCCGCAGGTTATGCGCAGCGTGGCGAGAGCCCGAAAGCGGCAGAGGGTTGGATCTGACGACGGATGGATAGTCAGCGATGCGAGCGACTATTCTTCCGACGCGGAGGTGCCTGAAAATGTTGGCGCCGACGACGATGAATTTCGTCCATCACCGCTCTCTCGACTTTATCGGCGGGAAACGTTGCCTGAAGCCCCTGCGGAGGCTACTCCTGATCCTACCCAACAGCCTCGACACTCATTCGACGGTCATTTGACAAATACCATTCTCCTTTCTGGTCCTTCGGGAAGCGGGAAGACTGCTGCAGTCTACGCCTGTGCCGAAGAGCTTGGGTGGGAAGTCTTCGAAGTCTACCCCGGGATAGGTAAACGAAACGGCGCTAGCCTAGATACCCTGATCGGGGAAGTGGGCAAGAACCATCTTGTGCGGCGGACACAGGCTAGAGGTACCGCCAGTCCCACGCGAGAAGAAGAAGACTCTCGTGGCGCCGACGCTGAGAATTTTAATGACTTTGGATTCGTAGCCCCTCTTGACCAAAAGGCCAAGAACGGTATCCGCCAGTCGGTTATCTTACTCGAGGAAGTTGACATTCTGTTCAAAGAGGATGCCAATTTCTGGCCAGCCGTCATTAGGTTCATCAGGGATTGCAAGCGTGCAGTTATATGCACATGCAACGGTAAATGTCCCGTGTACTGGTCCTCTCATCGGTCTGATGTTGTCGCAGATCTCTCCCTCATCCCCGTCAGCGAGCTTCCTCTCCAGACCATCCTGTATTTTGAACCTTGTCCTGCTGCTGCTGCTGTGTCATATTTGCAAGGCCTGTGCTGTGCTGAGGGTTATATCGTGGATCGAGACACCTTGGCTGCGTTGTACGCGCCTCCTGTTTCGGACCCCATCCAGCACCCAGATCTGAGGCACACAATTCATAGCCTGCAGCTGCTTTGTCGAGGCTTCCCGCTTGAACCACATACTGATCCAGACCATTTATTGGACTGGAACATGGTTTCCCAGAAATCCGTTCCTCACGCAGACTTGATCTCATTCACCGACGCTTACATGACGAGGCGTTCCCTGGACAGACCCAAGGTGGGGTTCTTCCCTATCCTTGTGTGTGTAGGCTGACACCACTTCAGGCCCTTGCGTCCTCAAAACACGAACAGGGCCCCGACGACGAAATGGGGTATCCCATCCTTGCCGACGCGCTGGACGATGGGTACGGCATCCATGATCGCGACACGCAGATAATCGCGAGAGTTATCGGACTATCACGTGGGATGTGTGTCACCCGCACGCGTGCGCAATCCTCTGCTCGTGTGGATTATCAGATATATCAGGACCTGATTGACGCGTGGAAGAACAATCCTGCGATGCCTGTGGGAGTGATGCACCGGACGGTGGCACACACAGATTATTTGCCGTGGACGCGCCACATTGTGGCGGGTGAGGACGCGCTGGATGCGGCTGCGCGGGGCGGGGCGGGGCGGGGGACGCGGAACAGCCAGCGGTACTATCGCAGCGTGTCGGTAGGAGAGGAGGAGCGGGCAGCGCTGGGAAGGAGTTCGCTGGGAAGGAGTTAGCTGGGAAGTACAGTATGTTTTCTGAGAGTGTCTTGCTGTAATTAAGCCAGTTGGGGAAGGAACGTGACGGCCACGTTGCGGTGTTTGAGCTTCGTTAGGGCGCCAAACAGGCGCAAACTACGGCTTTGAGAATCGATATTCGTTGCTGTCATTGGCAAGTCAGTGAGACTCGCGAGTGACTCGCGCCAGCTTTCCACTGCAGCAACTCTGCAGCAACTCTGCTGTTCAAGACGTCGACATCGACCGTCGCAGACGCCGCCAGCGTCCCCGTCCTGGCACCATGACGCCAAATAATGGCAACCAGAAGGATCCCTCAAGGCACTCGCCCGTCGCACCCCTTGCTCCCCTTGAATTCCTCCAGAACCAGCGCAGGGGGTCCATAACCGACCCGTCGCTCCACGCAACCCCCAAACAAAACATCAACTCCCAGTTCTTCCGCCAACACGACAAAAACTCCCTCTCAGAACCGCGTCCGTCGTCCCCCTACGTCTTCGGCTCCGCCACCCACGCCGCCGATAACGCCCAGCTCCGCAAACTCCTGCGCTCCCCCTCGCCCGAGCACGACCGCGTCCGCCCCCATCCGACAGTCCACGAAGCAGCACAAAGCTCAAGCACCGCGCGAGCGCTCTCTGACTTCCGCGGCCCAGGTGCGTCACAGTCCCTTTCCAGGTCCCACGCACCCTTATCGACCCTCCGGTTCGTGCGCCAGCAATAATCCAAAAACCGAACGACGTCGACCCGATGCAGGTGGACCATGAAGGACAACCACATATCATGCCGGACAGGGTCCGGCATATGTCTCACGAGCCGCAAGGACAGTTTGACTACAATATGCGGCGGCATTCGATTGCGGTTGGCCAGGATCCCCACGCGCACTCACCCTCGCATCTATCTGCGCCGCACGGCATCAAGCGCAAAATGTCGGCAGATCCCCCTGCATTCCCTACCGTAGGCGAGGAGATTGATCCTCAACTCGCGGGACCCGGTGTCCCTAGTGGCGGGATGGACATCGACCCAGAGGCTCCAGCACCAAAGCGTCGAGGGTCTGCAATCGACACCCAGCGGATAGCACAACTCAGCTTGAACGATCGACGAGATTCAGTCGACTCTCGTGGGCCCCAGTGGTGGATGAATGACAGACGCGATTCTTCTTCGTCCATGTTCTCGAGTGTGTCCAGTGTAGGCGGTTACAGTTCGGGGTTCTCTGGAGGTGACTCGCCCCATGGTCGACCACCACCAGGCATTGCCACGTTCGCGTGGCCTTCTCACCCCTCGGATCAGCCTGGTATACACAACGAGGCAGATCCAAACATGCCTGGTCCGCGTACTTTCGATCCCACATCCGGCCTGATGCCGCCAATGAACTTTTCTCCCGAGCGTCGAATGTCTGTCCCAGACGCTCTCAATCCCGCTCCGACTGGGCCCAAGAGGATTCTACGTTCGCGGTCACGTCCTCCATCACGTCAACATCAAAGTCCGGAGGCGAACCACTCTGGTCCTTCGTCAGGCCAAGATGATCCAGTTTCTGCTCCTTCGCCGACCGGTTCGGGTAAACACTCGAAAGAATCTAGTGCGACCCCCTACTCACGCTCGCCGGAGCTTCGAGTATCACATAAACTTGCAGAGCGGAAAAGACGGAAGGAAATGAAAGAGTTGTTTGATGAATTGCGAGATCAGTTACCTGCGGATCGAGGAATGAAAGCGAGCAAATGGGAAATACTGAGCAAAGGTCGATATTTTCTCGGAAAATTCATATCGCCCGTTGACCTGGCTTCCCATAGCTATCGACTTTGTGGCCCAGCTCAAACAAGGTCACCAGGACATGGCCCGGGAAGTTGATATGTTGAGACATGAGCTGGAAACACTGCGCCCAGGTGCATATCCTCCGGGCCCCCCTCCTCATAGTGGGTATCCCCAAGGCCAGCATGGCCAGTTTCCTGTCCCGCCTGCTGCAACACCACAGCAGCCTCTTTCACGACCTGGTTCGTCTCAGAACTCGTATCCGCCGGGCGCCGGTGGGCCATCAGGACAGAATGGCAGTATGCATAGAACGGACGGGCCTCCGACATGAGCATGTATAGTATTGTGTGGACTATGTAGGGACTTGTAAATGCAGGGCAATTGTACTTTGAAGGATCCCCGCCATATTTGGGAAATCTCTGGTCAGCGCCAGCAGGGATTGATTCGCGCAGTACGGTCGAAAATCCTCATGTGCCAATCAAAGACTCCAGCCCAGAAGCCGAATTTCTCCAAATCCTTTTGTAGGGCATCACTGCATATTAGATGTCATTCAGTATTCTCCTCAAGTTACGCCGCATTCCGCTAACCACGTGGAGTTCCGCTTCCGGGTTTATCAATATTTCTGAAGCCTCAGGTTGATAAGGAGTATACAAGAGGGCCGTGGTTTATCCATAACCACCGGAAGGGTGCTGCTTTATAAGCAGCACCTGGGGAGCCGTATAGAATAATTCTTGTACTTAAAGTTACTTTTAAGAGGGTCACGCGTCACGTCACTAGAGTCATCTTTCCTGCTGTTGTTGCCACTCAGCTCCAAAGTGCATTATTATTGCTTGAACTCGCTCGTGCCTCGCTGATTCAATGCTCTTATTAGTACCTCCATGTTCAGCGCGTAGCATACTGGTCACTGCGTCCAACAATGGCCCCGAAACCCAATCTAGCCAAACTCTTTCACCCCAAGAAGGGTGCAAAGAAGGACCCACCTGCGCCATCTCCGAAGAAAGCCTCCTCGGCGCCGCCGCGTCGCAAACCCGTCCCTGATGATGATGACGACGAGCTGCAACTGCCCGAGGGCCCGTATCAAGAGTTCAAAGTCATGTCTTCCGCCCTCAATGGCTGGAAATACGATGTCATGAAGTTCGATGCACGCAAGCCGGTGGACCTGACTGCGTGGCCGGCACCCATCAAGCTGAACCGGAAGGAGCTGCACAGGGACGACGCCTCGGGCAACCAGGTGGCCGTCGGCCCAATGCTGGGCCTCGATGGAAAGCCGGTCGTCGGCTCCGACGGCAAGTTTGTCATGGTGGATGTGGACGGGAGACCGATACAGGCGGACAGCGCGCGCGATGCGAAGGGGAAGGGTGCTGCTACTAATGGGAAGAAGAAGTTCCAGAAGAAGACGAGGCAGGTGTATGTTGTCCCGGAGGAGGTGCGGCAGCTGCGGAGAGAGGAGAGATACCCGTGGGTGATGGAGGACGCGATGCAGGCGGAGACGTGGGTGGGCCAGCTGGAGGATATGTCCAAGTCTAGTACGCACGCGTTCTTCATGCCTGCGGCGAACGACATCTTCAAGTTCGTCCCGGCGCATCGATGGTACAAGTTCCAGAAGAAGGTCAAACACGACCTCCCTACGGACACCGTGAACATGGAGTCCGCTGTGCGTGCGGCAATGGGGCTTTCAATGTCTTTGTGCTAACGTTCTCGCTTTCTTTCACAGTACACAAAGAGCCAGACGCGTGACCCGCAGGCCTGGCTTTATAACCGGAATGGCAAAGGGCCTTCTGATGCCACTGCCGCCATGTTCAAGGCTGAATCGGAGGGCCGAGCGCTCTCGGGGAACAGCCCCCTCGTACACAGCGCGGGCCAAAGTTTGGGCCCGGGGGGCAGGAAACTCAAGACTGTTGACAGCGGCATGAACAATCTATTCGGAGAAGGGGACGAAGAGGACGATGGCGGGGCGAAGCGGCGAAGAGAGAAAGAGTATGGGGGTGAGGGTGATATGGACGAGATGGTGTACGAGGATGATTTTGCGGACGACGAAGAGAAGATGGACATGGAGGACAACGACGAGGAAGCGAAGGATATCGAGGTACGCGGTGCTAATCTACGTCATGTCCGCATCCTAACTCTGGATACAGGAACGTCTGAAGAAGGAGTACAAGAGTGCCAACAGACAGCGGGACGGCCATATAGACGAATCAGACGATGAAGAGCTGCCTGGCATGTCGAAACAAGCAAAGGCTATGCAGAAGTTGATTCGCACGCGGGAAGGCAACGATGCGTATGACAGCGACGACGAAAAGAATCCGTACGCCAGCTCGGCAAGTAACACTTTAAAAATGCTCAGAAATTTTTCTAACATCAAGTGATTAGGAGGAGGAGGAGGAAGAGGAAGCACCCCCAGAACCGGTCGTTTTACCACCGCCTGTGCAGCCACCCCAGCCACAAGCAGAGTCCAGAGCGGGCTCGCAACCACCGAAACCTGCGGCACCTCGAGCACCAGGTGGGTCGAACGTTGGGTCAAGAGCGACGTCGCCTGCTCTTTCGCCTGGTCTGGGAGGTCATTCTGTTGTGGCGAAGCGGGCGACCAGCCCCAAGGCTCCCAAACAGAAGTCGAATGGTGCTAGCCGAGGGAGCAGCCCGTTGGCGAGTCGGGCAGCGAGCCCCATTGCTGGTGGGGGAGCGAGCCCGAACCCCAACGGATCGCAGAAGAAGCGGAAGGCGACGGAAGAGTTCGGGGCTGGGTCGGCTTCGCCGACATCGCCGAATGGCCATGGACCGAATGCGCCTCCGAAGGCGAAGAAACGCAAGGGTCACAACGGGGGAGTTGCACCCGCGGGCGAGCTGGAAGACAGGATGGTGATTGAGTGGCTGAGAAACACGCCGAACGCAACGACGCGCGACTGCATCCAGAACTTCCAGCCCTACCTCACTGACGAAACGAAGAAGGCGAAGTTCACGGCGCTCATAAAGGAGGTCGCGCAGCTGAAGGGAGGCGTGGTGGTGCTGCGGAACGCGTACAGAGGGGCGTCCGTTACTTGAGAGATGGCGCGTAGCTGGTGCGGAGTAGCTTGTCGTTACCTTGTGAGGTGGAATATATCGAATACGCGTATCCGTAACCAATCTCGGAACGCCTACAGCAATAAAGGTGCGTGCCGTAAATGCCGCTGACAAAGGGTTAGGTTGGTCGTGGGAAGATATCCAACAAGTTATTGACAAGTCAACATTGAGTCAGCACTTTCATATGCGGTGCAGTGTGCTGATGTAATCGTTTGCTCTGGGACTGGCCAACGGTGTCAACGGCCGGTCAACGTCGTCAACGTCGTCAACTTGCGGTGGTCAACACCGGTCAACTTGCGTCCTCGACAAGGGCTTGTTGCTTGCTTGTTGCTTGCTTATTGCCCTTGGCTTGTTCTCTTATCCGTGGCGATCCTGCTGATATGCAGCGCCATGTGGTCAATTTGTTGGTTGTTCATGCATCACAAGCCCTGCTTTTTTGTTTCTTCTTCCCCCCTCCCTAATTCCGCCATGTTGGTGTTGGCCGTCCTCCTCTTCCCCCTCCTGTCCACCGCCTCCGTCCACCAACGACACGACCACGCTCACGTCGCCTCAAAACGTCTTCCAGCCACTTGGTATCACCGCGACGATCATCCCGGTTCGTCCCTCTATTTCTTTAGCTGCTAGCAACGACTCTCATACCCTCCAAGTTCACGAACTGTTCAAGCGTGGCGCCGCGACCGATGGTATAACCTACGCCTCTGTCGGTTCTCCAGGTCCGTTTGTGTTTACCCACAATCTCGCCACTCAACTTTCTCTACAGCCTGGTCTGCCGCGTACCCTGCGAGCACACCGGACCCCAACGCCGTGCCTGCCGAATGGACAAAGGCGTTGGCAGCCGCTGTTGCAAACGGCGCGATCCCAAACATCCCCGTTTCAACCAACGTTCCCAACCAGAACCCCACCTACCCGACAGGTAGCGCCCATGCCCTTAATCGTGGCTTGTGTTAATCATCCCTTCTCAAGGCTTTGATCCAAACGGCGCGGAAGTATGCTCAGCGACTTACAAGTGCAGAAACAAGGACGACATCTGGGATGCTCCTGATAACTACATTGGCATCGGCTTCGACGACGGCCCGCAGCCTGTATGCCTGTGTCCTTTTCTTCTGGATGCACACCCTGATCGCCTTTCAAGGCGTCTGACGCACTCCTCACGTTCTTGCAAGCGAACGGCGAGACCGCCACCCACTTCATGATCGGCGTCAATCTCATCGCGTACCCGAACGAGTTCCAGACCGCGTTCAACATGGGAGGCGACATCGCCGTCCACACCTGGACCCACCCGTACATGACGACCCTCAGCAATGCAGATGTAGTAGCCCAGCTGGGCTGGACCATGGAGCTCATTCACAACTCCACGGGCGGCCGCGTACCAAAATTCTGGCGGGTATGTGGTGTTTGACTACCAAAGTGTCCCACCAATTCAGATTTTTCTAGCCTCCCTTCGGAGGTGCATATCCCCTCCATAACACCTTTCTGGTTTCAGGTTCTGATCTATCTGCAGACAGTGACAACCGGGTCCGCGCAATTGCGAAAGAGGTACATATAAACAAACCCTTCAACGTTTCCATCGTTCCATCTAACCCTCCTGCAGGTGTTTGGCTTGACGACGATCATCTGGAACCAAGAGTGATTCTTCTCGTTTATGTTCTATTGCATCAACATGTGACTGACATCTGTTCGTCAAGCACGGAAGACTGGAGCCTGACATCGGGCGGCACCACGCAGCAGGTCATCAACGCGTCGATGACGCAGTGGCTCACGGGCCCGAAGAGCCCAGGGCTCATCATCCTCGAGCATGAGCTCTCGGACCAGTCCGTTGGCTCGTTCATCGCGGCGTACCCCGTGATGAAGCAGAACAACTGGAACACCAAGTCTGTCGCGCAGATCGTGCAGGGCACCTCCGCGTGGCAGAACGCGGCGAGCGGCTCCGCCGCCGTCTCGCTCGCCGACATCCTCGTCGGCCAGTCCGGATCGTCCTCGAATTCGTCGGCGTCGGCGTCGGCGTCTGCAGGTCCCTCCTCCCCCTCCGGCTCGGCTGCCGCCTCTGGTTCTATCACGTCAGTCCTTTTTTCTTCTTTTCTTTTTGATTGCCGTTATAGTATGTTGGTTGCTCACCTGCAATGTAGTAAGAAAACATCAGCAACCAGTGCTGCCTCAGCTACAAGCGCATCCGCCAGCGCCAGCGCATCGACAAAACCTAATTCGGCCGCTGCCAACTGGAGAACGGGGCCCACAGTGCTTCTGTGCGTCGCCATCTCGTTTATGCTATGGGCATAAACAACCTCTCTCTTTTTTCCACATTATATTTATTCACTTGTTTCGGGGTTGCTATCGGACTCACAGTCTTTACATACAAACGGACTTGCGTGTGAGCGAGCACCAGTCAGCAGTACTTCTACTACTTGCATATAAACTACAACTGTTGTGCTGGAGCTGTCCCGTCTGGCGACTTTCGGCGCGGACACATAATATATCGTTGATTTCAGTGCGTGAACAGGCGTCAGGTACAAATAATTGTAGGTATGTTCATGAGTGTCGTAAGGAAACATTACTGAGCGAAATAAATAAAAAAGCACGGTAGCAGAGAAGAGGACATTAAATACCGCTAAAATCCAGGTCAGGGAAAGGTGCGGAGAAAGCGCGTCCGCTGGAATAATCATGTCAAACTGGGCCACTTCAACTTCAGCCCCTCCAGCCAACGCATATATATCAGCTCAGAGATTGGCGATTTCCGCGCTGCCGGCTCTTCCGCCTTCACCGGTGAGTGCTCCAAGGTCGTCGGTAAACCGGATATATCCTCCTGGACTTCAGTGACGACGAGCCCTTTGGCGGTCATCTCGCTTTTCCTGATAATCCGTTTGTGGGGGAAGAGACCGCGCGCAGTCTGCACATGTTGCCGGACGTTAGAGTTGCTGCTCGCCAATCAGACATAGTACGAGATCGAGAAGAGTGAAAAGACGCGTACTCGTTTATGCCGGAAAGGATGTCAAGAATGACATTATATGCCAGCTCTGGGTTGGCTTCCTTCAGTTCGACGAAACCCCTCGAAAGCATGCTCAGCGATTCGATCTCGCGGGCATCCATATCATCTCGGGTCGCCTGGTAAAGCACGATAAGCCAGGCATCTTAGAAGGGCAATCAACGCACGTTTTGTAATATGGGAAGCACAACCTCATCGATCAACGTTTTGCCCGCCTTTGCAGCGTCACTCGCCGCCCGCCGATGCGTCGACGTTGTCGGCGACGTCGGTGTGGACCCACTGCCTTCTCTCCGCATGCTTCCCACATACTCTGCCGATAATCTCAAAGATCCCGCAGTGTCGACTTTCTTCACTGGCCGGA
The DNA here is from genome assembly GCA_029204085.1 of Mycena sp. CBHHK59/15. Classification (NCBI taxonomy): domain Eukaryota; kingdom Fungi; phylum Basidiomycota; class Agaricomycetes; order Agaricales; family Mycenaceae; genus Mycena; species Mycena sp. CBHHK59/15. The sequence continues at coordinate 82,905 of JARGXW010000132.1, forward strand.
TGGTATCCACCCCTGTCCCAAGATCGGCCTCCCGCATGACTGTCCCTGCGCCGTTGACGGCACTGCGCGCCGCATAAGACGCGCGCCGACTTGTCCGTACCGACCCAGTATATGCGGGAGGCGCGCCAAGGCCGAACGCTTCCTGAGGTGGGGTTTGCGGGCTATCGGACGACGTCTCGGCAGATGAACTATCAGCCAGGAGCGTTGGAATGTCCTTCTCTGATACTGGAGAAGGAGGCGGGCGGATGATTACCGTGGAATGCGCGGCCTGAGAGTGCATTCCGATACCGGATCCAATCTGAATTGGGTCGCTACCCTTCGTAGCCCCGCCAGTGTCGATGGAAGTGTACCCATCCTCACAGTCCGAGCCCTCATCATCCTCATCCAGTTCCATCCCAGGAGGCATCTCAAGATCCTTCGCCATGCTACGGAAGGTACCCATGGCAGAGACAGACTTGATAGTGTCAAAGTTCCAGTCACTGCGCATCGTCCCGTTCGTCTCCCACGCCCTCACTGTGGGCTGGAAAACCTGGTGCCCCTTCTGTGGAGATCGCGCTCTATAGTCCTGGTATCGTTCTATGAGTTCCGTGAGATATGATGTTTTGCGAGCACCACGGATGAATCGATGCTGCAGGAGCTCATTGGCTGTCGGGCGCTTCAAAGAAGATGAGGAAAGCAACATGGATGTCAACGGAACCAACTCACAGCGTTCGGGTCCTTCGTCAGACACTGAGTTACAAAGTCTTTGAAGGCTGCAGAGAATGGACCATCGAGGACGGGGGGCTTCGCCTTTGGTATGAGAAACAGTACACGCATTGGGTGGTATTCAGCCAAAGGGGGCTCTCCCTTGGCCATCTCGATGGCAGTGATACCCAAGCTCCACATGTCGGCCTTTGCGTCGTAGCCAGCTTGTCGAATCACCTCCGGCGCCATCCAAAACGGCGTACCAACAAAGGTGTGCCGAAGGGTGTTCGTAAGCTGTGCTGCGACACCAAAGTCAGCTAGTTTGACTTTGCCTGAAGAAGACAGCAAAATGTTGGCGGCCTTGATGTCGCGGTGAATGGTGCCCTCGGTATGCAAGTAGTCGAGCCCAAGGAGAAGTTCCCGGCAGATGACTGCGATGTGGGCCTCGGAAAAGGTGCCCGGTTTCAAAAGATCAAGACAAGAGCCACCAGCGAGGTACTCCATGACGATCCACAGCTTGTACGAGACAACAAAGGAGCCATAATAACGGGTGACATATTCAGAGTCGCACTGAGCGAGACTGGCAATCTCCTGCTGAATTTCAGAGATGTCGTCGTCCGAGTCTTCCAAATCTGGGCTCAAAATGAGGGGACAAGCAACAAGTAAAAAAAGGGTGCGCTTGCCGATTTGCTTAATGGCTACAATCTGCTTTGTGTCATTATGCATGGCCTTGTACACCGTCCCGAAACTGCCAGTACCCAGCTTTTCCAGGAGGGTGTACTGGCTTGCGGGATTGCTGCTTGGGATCGGGTATGGCTCCCTCGGACGAGCCTGCTGCTCGGGCTGGGGGGATTTGGGCTGCTTGGGGGCATCGTCAGTACTCCGCTTCCTCAGACGCGAGCCGGGCGCCATTCGGTCTCAGAGACGACGCTGAAGAAGGGGTAGCCAACCCTGACCTGACCTCATATGATGGGGCCACACGTGCCTCGGCGCATACTATGCTCGAATATGATAGGCTGTCACAGATGGGAGAACTCACCATGGTTCGTAATTAGGTGCGAACTGGTGCGAACTTGATAAAGATGGGATAGACGTCGAGACGCGAGGCTGGTACCACTTGGCCAGCTAGAAAGGGCGGGTTGTCGGGGGCTCCGAAGTACTATAGCGGGTTATTGTTGGGTTATTGTAGGACTATCTCTAAGGAAAAGAGCGGCAAAGAGATCGAGGAAGACAAGTGGGAGACGAAGGAGGGTCTCTGGGAGTGAAGCCGATACGGTAGAGGTCCTGGGAGAAAGAGCGGCTCTTGTGTCCTAATCGGGCATCATAACCCGGCCCAAACCAAGCGTCAACTCTTGTTTCATTTTTTCCATAGCTCAACAGTTCAACTCTGGTAAAATACGCAGTGCGGGGCATGGCATAGTACTGACATGAGGCATAATACACAAAGAATATATGTCCCTAAGCCTTGACTGCATACTTTCGGATTGGGAAGTTGGCATCCTTCTTCCTCTGCTTCAGCGTCTTCAGCGATGCATCGTGCTGCAAGAATCGGGCATTAGGCCCCGCGAATACGTCCGAAAGCTGCACTGAGCTCACCTTGGACAGACGCCGTCTGATGGCCCGGGTCTTCTTCGCGCGCAGGTCAAGAGGCAAAAATTTCTTGTCCTTGTAGTACTCGCGGAGATTTTGGCGTGCTTTCTGGTTCATGACCGTCAGAACGCGTGCAATGGATTTGCGGACGGTGTTGCTGGAAGAACAATAAATCAGACGTGAGGACCGCAATGACGACAAGGCACGCACATTTTCGTGAGCTTGGACGCGGAACCACCTGCGATTTTCTGTACCCGCAGAGTTAGCAGCTCGTTCTTGAGCTCCACGAGCTGCTTGGACAGGTCATTTTTCGATCTAAAGGCTTGTTAGACGAAGGCGGCTTAACGACCCCGCAGAATCGCACTTGGACTGGAGCTCGTAGGCCTTGACTTTCCCGGGCATGTTGACGGAGTCTGGACGAAGTATAAGATGGGGTTGGGGAAAGTGGAGAGAAATATACTACCTTGACGTCGGCGGTGAATGAGGTACAAATTTGTGCAAACCTTATTCAGCAGAACTGTAAAGCACTTTCACACGCATCCAAATCAAGTAATTCACAATCTATTCAGCTTCACGAGCTCCTCAAATACAACTAGACTACCGCCAAATATATCCAGAGCGCTGGCCATGTTAGCTATAATTTTCCTGTCTGCGTGTGGGAAATTACCTTCCGTAGGTCAAGTCTATTCGCCCCCCAGAAAGCCGATTTACGAGATCGAGGTCATTGAGGGCTGCACCAAGTGTCAGAGACGGCTGGATTCCTCTACAATTATTACCTTTGGCTCCGCCGGCATAAGTGCAGGGTATGCGGACCCATTCCCCGAGCTCTGCTTTGCGTTCATCTCAAGAAATCGGGCGCACGTCAAACTCACTGGACACAAGGGCCTCGTCAATTCCTTGACATAGGCCTTCGACGTCGGCAGCGTGAATCAGGAATTCACTGCGAATCCTTAGAATTGGAAGACATTGGACGATAAATCGGTAACCTGCAGTACTGTGAGAGCATATTCAGGGATTCTGTTTGATTATAAGACGCTGGATCAGTCGAAGTGTATACAACAGGACCTTGCGAAACCTCCATGTCAGTCATGTCCTGCCACTTATTCATTGCGACGAGCCAAACGTCGCCTCTTTTCCGGCAGCTTCTCTTGCATTTGTCATATGCATTTGAAGGACATGCAAGCACCCACCTTACATCGACCACTAGTCTGTCTTTCCCTACCTTGGATGAAAGCGCTTTGAGACGCTCCAATGAGAATTTGGCATCCGGAAACAAATAGAGGTGACGATGACCTAGAAGTCGAAACGTCCGTTCATCATACTTGGATACAGCAGCAAAACAGGTCCAACTTTGCTGGCTCCGGCGTCCAGCCACTCCTGGGCGTTCTGGCATTGATTCCTCCTCCAATCTGTAGTCCACCTATTTAAAGGCAGTCTAGTCTGGTGCGGAAATCGGAATAGGCGGCGGAGAGACCTGGCCAAGATGAAGAGCGTCGCGTGCAGCGACATCATTCCCCGGGCCCAGTTTTATGACATGGCCCCCTCCCAGATCGTTGTCTCTGTATAAATGTGCAAAGTCTCCGGCCGATTGACTAGAACGGGATTTTCATTGCAGTCCTTGTGAACAACTGGCGGGTAGACGAGCCTTGAGACAAAATTGGTCTTGAGGGTTCCTGGCGAGACTCGGACAAAGTGCCTCCGATGATTTGCTTGACTTTTCCATCGTGGAGATCTATGCATGGTCTAAAGCGAGAGCGGCGAGAGGACGACATAGACAAGTTCGAAAGAGGAAACCATGGTTACGTAACGACGCGTTAATCGCAATTTAGAATATTTTATGTATCCATAGTGCAAGCCATAGTGCTCAATATTCAAGCGAGCTTTGCATCATCTTCGTAAGATGCTGCCTCCCATCCTCACCAACGATGTCTCCAATCCCCGGAGCGAGATCTAAGACGCGTCTCTGCGGCAATGTACCCTCTACCAGCATGTCTATATCACTAGCAGTATACCTGCGGAGTAAGTTCAGAATGGAGCAAGCGCTGTGAAGACGGTATACATACCCTAAAGCCTTGAGGCCACGAGGCACCCCTAGTCCGTCGAGGAAACGAGCGATGGTGTCGTACAGATGCGCGCCTATTTCTGAGTCTGGGATGCGGGTTATGGAGGAGTCGTACACAGTCGTCGAATGGAAAACTGCTAGGATTTGACGATGGCGGTCCGGGGACGAAGGCGCCGTAAACTGGAAGACTGCAGGCCACATCAGTCAGTTGCGGAGCCTAACATTGTGTATAGAAACAAACCAGCAGGTCCCGTAATCGCAACACTAACGCCGTGGGGGATAATGGGATTAGCGGTGATGTAGCCAGGGTGCTTGTATTTCGGTCCTTCTTGTTCAGTCCAGAAATCTGGGAAATAAACCGTCGTATCAGATTCGCGCATGACAGGGCGTAAACCGCATACTGGATAGCTCATACCGTGGCACAGATGCACCCCGGCATTACCAAAGCCTATGCCAGCAAAAGAAGCCGCGAGACTGAGACCGATAACTATTTCGTGTCGTACAGATTTGCCGAAAAACGTACAGCATCTGGCTCCTTGCTTCTTCATCGTCACTATTTTTCGCGACGCGTGGCAGGTACTTCACGGTCGTTTGAAGGGCCCACATCGAAAAAACGTCGGCAACTGGATTGCTGCCCTGATACGCAGGTCGCAGAACGGGATTGGTCGGTCGAGGCGTGCGCTCAGTGTAGCTAACAGCAAGTTGAAATGGAACGAAGTTGCTCCTAGATAGACGCACGGAATGGCAGTGTAGCTTTCTAAGCTGTGGAAGAGGACGTCCAGGCCGGCACTAATGTGGACGGCTGTTGGGCAGCTAGCGGTGTTTTGCGTATCCTGCATGTGCGTTACGTTGACTACATGACCCCGTCAAGAATAAATACCACAATCCCCAGCACCGGCTTCATGGCACGGTTGCAATTCCGGTTTTGAAGGAGCGGGAAGTGATGTCGAGGATGGCTGTTCCAGTGGTTTCCGAACCTACAGCAACAATTATAAATCACGGTAGATTGTAGGTTCATTGTTCCAACCGGTCCCTGCCGTTGTGGGAACCGCGATGAGCGGCCGGAGAGCCTGTGTGATTGGGAGACCTGTGGTAGCAAGACCTCGATTAGGAATCCCACTTGTATATGAGGGAAAGGGATCAACCCTTTCCGATCGGGGCATTAACAAAGTCCAAGAGTTGGGCATCCTTGTACACTGAGAACCTAAAGAGGAAGATGAATATGGCGATAAAACATGGACACGGTTTGTTATACAAGTTGGCAGCCTTTGCAGTGTCGATCACGCTTCCACCTCCAACCCTGTGGAGAATTCATCAGCTGGAATTCCCAACTAGGCAGGTAAAGACGACCAACGCTAGGAAATGACTGAAATCATGGCCCCGGGCCCACTCAATTGCTTCAGCCCAACTTTTCTCGGTGGGCTCTCCTGCAGGTAGACTTATAACTTCAAAGGGGAGGTCCGGTTGTGATTCAAGTGAAGCAAGAGCCTGGTCTCGCGTCAATCGCGTCCGTAGCGAAGATGAACGCGACTGACTGTTTTCATTGGCAGCAGCTTCGCGACATTCTCGTCGGTGAAGACACCAACCTTCACCTGGGATCAGAACAAGAGTGACTGCAGACTCGGATGCATGCCTTGCGAGCCTTCATATTGGCCAGGTCAAGGCCGACCTCCCGGGTGACTCCGTCACCAAATCTTAAGTTGGACGCGGCAACCTCGAACGCATATTCTTTCTGGACGGTGTGCACGGGTGTGGCAAACCGCCTCAGTTGACTCAGAGTGTTGGGGTGGGACACAGCATGATGAGATCCATGGCAAGGACATGTGGTATGCTGGGATGCGTTGATGAGGCGGGAGATGGCACTCCTGGATGCCATGATGGGAAGCAAAGCGTAGAGGTGAGAGAAAGTAGAATTTTCCTCTGCGCGTGTGCAAGCGAGTACCTAAAGCTAGGAGCCGCAGTGGCTGGCCACGTGCGGCACCCGCACTGCAGTACTCGAGCGGACTTGGGCAAACTTATAGCGCCATGTACAACTTGAACCAAGAAACTTGTGCTGTAGTATACCCGAGTATACTTGCATGAAAGCACACGTAGTTGCACGACGATAGAGTGTGCAGATAAATTACACACTCACGGAGGAATGAAACGGGAACTTTGACGCTGAATCAGGACGATTGATCTGAGAGAGGTTTCCCCCCTCTCACCGGGTGCTCGCTGGTTTTGGGACCTGCCTCCACTGTCCTTTCTCATGTTCCTTCCCTTCCCCCTCCTCACCGTCCTCCTGGCCGTGCGCCTGTCCTCGGCCCTCAAAATCTCCTCGAGCAGGTCAGACGACCGCCGGACTCCAACTTACAGCAAAGGAGCGGTTTTTCCAAGTTCCACCTCCTTGCGTCCACCGATGACAATGGGCTCGACCTCAGGTAGCTAGCCTCCCGCTCTCTCGCCCCTGGGTCAAGCATTAATCGGCTCATAGCACTGTGCATGACCTGATATATATAGCTAACGTACGTTTGGCCATCAACTCAAATTCTATCTAATTGCCAACTCGAGTCCTGTAGATCACCGTTGGGAACACAGGTCCTTGCTCGCTTTACAAGTCATCTCTCATTCGAGTCTAAAACTTGCTAGTTTATCCCGTTCAACTGGATACGGGCTCGTCCGATATGTGGATCAAAGGTTCGTCAACGCCTCTACCCAACTGCACCGATACTGTGAGCGCCTCCATTGCCATGTATCCACCGTCTTGAAACTCAAATATTATCCTTGCAGACGACAACCTACAACTTGACGGTGCGTCTTTTGTTTCTCCATGTTGTGCACACTGGCTATAATCTATTTCAGTACGGAATTGGTTGGGTGTATGGCTTTATAGCGTATGGACCGGTGGAATTTGCAGGGTGCGTGCCGCATGACTGTTTATCGGTAGCATTCTCACCTTCGTCATCAGAATCAACGTCAAGTCGCAGGCATTGCTAGACGTCTCAAGTGCCAACAATCCTGCTCTGGGCTACGGTGCTGACGGACTTGTTGGACTGGGCTTCACGTCTCTCTCTTCTATCGACCATTCCGTGAACAGCACTGGTGCATCGACTGGGCGCAGTCTGCTTTACAATCTGTTCCAAGACAACCCTTCCGAACCCAACTTTATCGCATTCGCTCTTCAGCGGAGCACGGATTCCAGCGATACAGTTCTGGGCAGCTTTTCGATCGGTGTGTATCCATTGACCTATGTCTTGATATTAATAACGAGACAATCCTAGGTGAATACGAGCCCAAATATGCTGCCGTGGCGAATGCGACAGCCCTTCCAACATGGCCTGTCACTGCCCCAAGCCGGTGGAATGTTCTTCTCGAAGCTTTGCTAGTGGGGAACACTGTCGTTACTCCCACCACGGATGTTGTCGGCGCACCCAACGATAGAGCAGTTGTCTTGCTTGACAGCGGTACATCGTACACGTACGTTCGTAACTGTATACTTTTGCCCGGAAATTGACAGCCAGTTAGGTATGCACCAACAGCTATGTGCGACGCAATCTACAGCGGAGTCAGTGGCGCTCAATATGACGCAAGCTTGGGCCAGTGGGTTGTACCTTGCGACGCCGAGGTAGACATTGCGCTACAATTTGGGTACGCACTTGTTTTCTATACTAGTCATATTTCCCAATCCATCCTTCCAGTGGTCAAGTCTTCCCAATACATCCCTTGGATGTAACACCGAATAGTTTGGGTAACGCATCTTTATGTGTGGGATCCTTTGTACCTCAGGTGGTATCCGTCGGCGCAGGAGAATTGTGGGTGCTTTCTGCTAGTTCTTTCATTACACTCACACGCCAGTACAGCGACTGGCTCATTGGTGACAACGTCTTGCGATCCTTATATTCCGTTTACGACTTTGGAGATTTCGATTCATCCAACACGATGGGAAATCCGTACGTCAAGTTACTGGCCCTCGTCGATCCAAACGAGGCGTCCAAAGACTTCCACGCTATCCGTGGTGGCACAGCCGCCACTAACATAACATACAACGCCTCCAACAGCACGACTAACACGCCTAGCTCTGTGACAATCTCAGCCGATGTCAGCGACTCCTTAAACAAGATCATAGCCTATCTCCCAGCCATGCTTGGAATAATGGCACTCAACGGTCTGGTTCTCATCGTGCTCATCGTATTTGGATCGGTTTACCTTTGCCGCAAACGGAAGACGAAGTCAAAGTCGACTGCGAGGAAGGCTCGCGGCCGGATGAGCCCTATGCCGATGGATCCCCGGCATAGCTACATCGCCGGCGTGCAACCGCAGACACATGTCTACGAGCCCGTCTCCATGGCGCTTACAGACGATTTGGAACGTATGCGCCCAATGTCGATGAACCCCCGGGACAGCTTCGCAGCAGGCGTGCCCTTGGCCGATCGCGCCGCTGTGTCAATGGCCCTCACGGAGGACGACGTGTTCATTCCGCCGTCGCCCATGGCTCGCACATTCAAAGGCAGCGGTCTCCGCCCAATCGATAGACCGTCAAGTTCGGCTTATCAACGACAGCCGTCGATGGCCGTTTCTGAAACGGACCTATTCGTCCCCCCTTCGCCCGGTTTCCGCAGTTTCGACGGCAACCCGGGGGACAGGCCCAAGAGCGTCAACTACCAGCGTCAGCCATCTGAGGATTCTCTTGTGGCGCCTAGCCATAGCTTCGATGACAGACCGAGAAGCGTCGGGTATCAGCGTAGCCCATCGGAGGATGATTCAGTATTCGTCGCGTCGCCGACTGCTTTTGCCAGTGAACCTGTCAATGTCCCACCTCCTCAACGCCAGGCGCCAGCTCAGCGCCAGCCGCCGACACCCCCGGCGCCTGAGCGTCAGCCCTCTCAGGACTCCATAGTGCCTGTTCGTCTGACTGACGACCAATTTGCTGCCGGCGGTAGCAGCCCTGTCCCCCGGCGCCGATCTCCGAACAACTCTCTGTTCGTCCCCCACAATTTCACGGGCCGCCCAGGAGACAGGCCTCAAAGCTTTGCACCTGATGCTTCTGCACTTGCCCCTCCCTCACCAGCATTCCACTCAGACAGCAGCACCGGCGGAAGGCCGAAGAGCATTGCGTAGTGGATTTACTGACCATCTACCCGTTGTTGTTAATATCACGCTTGGCTTATGCTCTGTAGCACTTGATATCTGTCGTTACGCTTCCCGGACTTTTCCCTGCCAAACTATCGTTAACTTTACTAATATTTTTGCACGTCTCTGGATTCACTCATGTTCTGTTCTGTAGGATTACCGCTACCCATCTTATCATCGAGGCAATACATATGGTCTGCTGGATGATATGTGTAGGTGCACTACGTCTGAAACGCCATTTCGTATTTGGTCAGGGTACGTGGATGTTCCTTTGCCGCTGCACTATTCGAGCCTTTTGGAATGAAATCTGCGGCAGCTGGGTCTGGGCTTTTTGCGAGCAGCTTTTTTGCCTCGCCCCTGAGCTTGTGCCATCGCTCCATTTCTTCTGCAACAGGAATGCTGTTCGCAGAGATGTGATCGACAGTCTCGACTACAGTGGCAGCGAGCTTGACGACGTGGAATGCCCACTCCTTGACTGTCTTAGTGCTCTCTGCTACAGGGAGTTTCTTGGTCTCAGTAAAAAGGTTCGACTCGTTGGTGTTGAAATGATCAACGATCCGCAGACACTGCCGCATATTGGAGCTGTTTTGAGTGGCTAGAGCGGTGCGAAGCATGCACGACATGGTTTGCGCGGTAGGCATGAGATTCTTGCCTTTGGGCCGTTTATCCACCCGGGGTATTGCCACCACCGCTCCATCCATGAAATCATGGCAGTGATAACCTGTCATCAGGTTGAACGTCCGTGTGGCCGAATTCCAATCCACACCCCGCCAGCAGATGAGAAGAACAAGGTTAAACGTAGAAGTGGCTGGTCGAATTTTGGAGCCACTGGTATCCGCCGACCCTTCGATCTCTTGCCGCAGCATCCACTCAAGAGTTTCAACGGAGAAGCTGGCCACTCCAGGCGCCACTAGTGCCAATCGCGCTTTGAGCACCTCTTCAGCATGTCCACGATCCAGGATACGGGGGCCGCCGGTGGCCTCTGGCCTCTTCATCACTTGCTGGAAAAAGTGTATGCATTCGGCGGGTTTATGACTGCTGTTGCACAACGAGAGAGCTGCGGCCAGGTCGGCGCCGTAAGGGGAAGCTTGCCGTAGACAAGCGACTGCCCAGATGCTACAAGGCCAAAGTACTCGTTCACAAGCTCGAAGGCGAACTTTTGCTCCGACGATTGACCCTTCGACAACGCTAACACGGCAGCGGTGACCAGGAAGGAGTCCACCTCGAGCCCCTTCTCCGAAGCTTTCAGCACCTGCCCCCACAACACCTTCGCATCTCTGGCATTTTTGGCATACTGCGCCGACGTGAAACCTGCGTTAGAGACGGATAGCGCCCGGAACATGGCGGTGAAGAGGAACTTATCGGCTGCTAAAGGACCCTCGGCAGCCAAACTGTAGAAAACTACGAAGATTTCCTCAAACTGTCCGGCGTTTCCGAGGATCGTGATGTAAGCGGGAAGAGGGTCGATGGAGAGTTCTGTGCTGGTTGGGTCGTGTTTTCTCAGCGCTTCGATGTGCCGCAGGTAGGCTTCATATAGGGCGCGTGCATTTTTTAATTGTTGTGGGTATGCAGCCCAAACTTCAATGCGGGAAAGCCCGGTGAACATGGTCTGGAACGTTCTGGTGGTTGGACTGAAGCCCCGCCGTTTCATCTGAGGGATAGACATAAGCACTGAGACCCAATGCTACGAGAGACTCGCCCACATCAACGTAAAGGTCGTACGCCAGTTTGAACCGCTTGGCTTTCATGCACTCCCAAATTAGAGTGTTCCAAACGGGTGTGTTCTGCGCATCTCGAGGAGCGTTTTTAAGCATTGCCACAGCAGTATTCAACTGATTAGCCTCGGCCAAACTTTTTAACCTCCCTGAAAGGACATGCGGTTCCAACGGGCGCATGGTAGGGCTTTTGGCTCGGGAGGGGTCATAGTGACGGGATCTGAAGCGGGTATCGGACCCTGTCTGTGAGGCGTCCTGAGAACCTGGTTTCCCCTGCAATGCAGGCGCGGCTGCCGCCCGCCGAAGGTACCGAGGCAGTGAAGATGGGTCACCGCCCTCGGCGCCTGCTTGATCCTTTGACCACCGCGGTCGGGAGGCGGGGTCTTTTCCTGACCGACGAGACCCTACGCGCTCAGAGCCCAACGACTGAGAAAGTGCATATGCATGCTTCTCGGATGGAACATGGGAAGACGCAGAACGCGAAGCGAGATTGTCTCTTGTGCGCCTGGGTGTGCGGGCGTCAGCGTTGAGACAGCGGGACGTAGACGGCCTACAGAGGGAGATGGGTCCACGGCGAAGCATCCAAGCCTAATTGAGTTGCGAAATTTTCCAGCACGCGATCACGTGTGCTCCCGTATGTTTTCCCGAAGCCGTCATTGGCCACTTTCGCCTGAAGTTCGGGAAAACGGAATTCGACAACGGGCCACGTCGTCAGATGCCCACAACTACATATGGACTGGACTGGGATGCGTAGGGACGCTTTCACGCCGTCCATGTTGTTCGCACTCTGCCTTGCTCTTCTCTCATGTACCCAGGTTGCGGTGTTTGCGCTGCCGACCTGGGAAGGGCTCAACTCCCGCACCTCCATGACGTCTCTTGTTCCGTCAGCCTCGTACATGTGCGTCTCACCTGCAGCTGCCTCGTTCAATGACACTAATATCACTACTCTCAGTGAGGTGCTGGGGCCTGACTGGGTTATAAAGAGTCAGAGCCACCTGTCCAGCCACGTTCTCGGTAAATTTCGGTCCACTCTTCACTGAAGTTCTCACATCTCATCGATACACAGGCGAGCCGGGCAACCTCACTGCTGTTCCCATTGCCCAACTTCGAAACCCACCACTGTTCTCCTTGGGCCTCGATCAGCTCTGGCAGTACAGAAACGAAACCACAATCTATCCAGTCAATATTCTGAATACCACATTGACTCCCGACGTTCCCCCTCTTCAATTAGCACTTGGAGGGAAGCGCAGTGGGCTCGTGACTGGCGGAAAATGGCTATGGCGAGGAACCATGTTGCACTACAATCTCGGGCCCAATGACAACGGAGGGATATTTTACGCCTGCCCAACGGAAGGGGGTGCCCTAGGGTTGTTCATGTTTTTGCAGCCGTCAGTGCACTACTATAAGAACCCTCATCGTCTAGCTGATTTTTTGTTCGCGTTTAGATCACCAACTCCTCCGGGTTGCAATATTGTAACGCTCCACAGCTTTTCAAGGCGTAACAGAAATGCAGGCTAAATATCCGCAGTTTTCATTCCGTCTCTAGTGTTACAAAATTCATTTTTTGTGGATCCGAAGATCGATGCGTCTGGTTACGAGAGCAAATGCAAACACACTGAGGAACGCCACTGCGACTGCTATAGGCTTTTTGAGGTGCGCAGAAAGAGGTACGGTATAAGAGACCTGGGATTGTATGGATTGTCAGTGGCCGACCAATTGGTATTGTTCTGGTAGACTCACGAATATTGGCTGGGCATGCTTCTCATTGAGGTCTTTGAAGTGAAGAGTGATCGCAGGGCGACCAATTGTGTCCAGATAAGTTACATGGGTCGTCATCGAGGTCGAAAGCGCAGGGAATGGAGTAGCAAATTCGACGTCACTGCCAGAAACGTCAGCTGAGAAAATAAACTAGACTATCACTCACGTAGCGCCTTCTGGCAAGACGATCGTAAACTCAGCGTCATTGACCACTGACCCAGGAATCGGCGTCAGAACAGGGACCTGAACTATATATCTTCCCGTTGTTTTATCCCAGCTCGCAGAATCTGCCAGCGGTGAATCCCATCCAAGAGTGAAGCTGTAATTCCATCCGCCCATGATGGGATAGCGGGGCTTAAGCTCGAGGATGCTGTATTGGTTTGACTGCACATTTTTCGGGACGGATGGAGCCGTTCGAAGGCGGGAGGTGGAGACATTGCCAATGAGATCGTAGTAGTATGTGTTTCGAATGCCCGCAGGAAGATGAAGAGTGAAGCCTGGAATGACATGAGGAGAGGAGCGTTTGTAGAAGGCCTGAGTTTGGTATTCAAGACGAGAGAAGTGTCCCTTCAAACTGGAGGACCGTCAACAAAATGTTTGATAAAAGCGAAGAAGAAAAGACCAACGCAGGCCCAGCATTATGGAGATGGACTTCATCTTGGATGTTCAGGTTCGCTCCCCAATGGCTAATTTCGGCTGCGCGCTTGAGTTTCATGACCTCCATGACTGGATAATCGTAATTATAGTGCATCACTACGGGTTGTTGGTGCTCTGAAATGAACCTCCCATTCGCTGATGGGGCAATATTGTTGTAAGGACCATAGGTAACCGTTGCGCCTGACTTGGTCACGGGAGCGTCAAGGGTGAAATCTTCCAGTTTCGTAGGGGTGGTGTAGGAAAGAACATTTGGAGACGGTGACCTAGCACCTGGTCAGCCCAGCCGGAGGATGAGGCCCAAACACACCTGATCTTGGTACGCTGTACAGCGGTGTGATACGGACTCAGGACAAAGAGATCTGTCTTGTATTTGAGGGCTTGGTCTTCTTGTTGTGCAGCTCTCTCCGGCCACGGATACGTGGTGTGAGTCTGCACTGTCTCGAGGACAATGTTCAACGTCGCATTCAGACCTAAAGGCTTGGGCAGTGTGATGTCCACAAGGTGGAATTCGCTGGGCAGAGGATGAGGACGGAAGGGTGCACAAGCGATCAACGCACTTGGTTGAGTCCCGTCCACGGTCGACAACCTCAAGTGGCTTGGACTGGCCCTTGACCTTTGCCTCGAGCCAGCTGGTCTTTTGCTTCTCCGCATCGCCAAGCGCGACGGTGTATGTCTTTGAGCCCGCCTGAATTACCTTTACCGCGTAGGTTGTTGTAACGTGGACGAGGGAACCACCGAGCTCGACGGTGCGGACGATGGCGGTGTTCTCGAAGGAATCGGCCTTGGCCACGGCCAGAAGGGTAAAGGAGAGTAGGGCGACGGTATACCAGCGCCGTAGCATTTGGGAGGTAAGAGTGAGAATACGTGTCTGATGTGACCTATTTATGGTATAATCCCCCTCTATATGAATTCACCACGCCCATGTCGGTCCTGTATTCCGCAGAGGCTTGTCCTCCCGCGTCACAGCTGCAGACACAATCCGCGATATTTTCCGCTTCCGCGCCTCTGCCTTCTGCTGCTCCACCGTCTTTCCCTCCTTCAACACAACCGTCAGACTTGAGTTGGGCTTGATACGGATGCCTCGATGGCCGCGCCCTTGCGCCACCATTTTCCGCGAGCGGTGCGCCCGCTTGTTCACCCACGCCTCCGCTAGAAAGCATCAGGACACGTCGGACAGGATTGGTGTGTATACGAACCGACGATGAGCGTTGGCGAATCCATCCGTCGGCGTTGCACTGCTTGCTGTTTAGCCGTCATGAGTAGATCCTTGATCTTTGAACCCGCTCGCTTGTTGCTGAACTGCATCTGGAGGATGGCATAGTCGATGGGCTTTCCTGCTATCTGTCGCCCGAGTTTGTTGAGCTTTCGATGAGACATCGCAAAAGGATCCGTGGACTCTTTATGCTACATAGAAGTTGTTAGCACATGTCGTGAACTTGTTTTCCAACATACAAATAGTGTTTCGATGCCGGAGGGAACCCGGACATTGGCGGTATGTGGAACTGGCCGTACTGGCCTCGTACGCAGCGCCTGCGACTTGGGAGTGGAGGAAGTGGGATCGGCTTTGGGAGAAGTTGGCTCTTGTGCAAAGATATTCGAACTCTCAGTTGTCTTCTGTTCAGCAGTTTCTTTCTGTCCTTCTTTTTCTTGGGATTCCGCCAGCGCCGGAGAGAATGTTCGCTGAAGCCAGTTTATGGGATTGTAGGAACTCGCACTACAGCGGTCAGACTCCGAGACAGGTAGATGAATGGAAAAACGAACTGGCAGCGCGTTCCCAGCGTCGTCAGACAAGATGGGCCCGCCACTGAGTGTTGAATCCGACGCGAATTGGCGGCCAATCCGTGGCACCGTCCGAGCATGGTCGTTGTCGGACTCCGTCCAAAATTACTTGATGGAAGGTGACAGATCACTGTGACGCGGCGTGAACAAGTAACACTCGACCTCCATGCTGACCCTCGCACCGCAAGTTCTTCAATGATACCGACTCACCTTGACTCTGACTATCTCTCAACAGCACCAAAATGCTGGGTACCATCATTTACGTTTCGCTACTTCTGATTAATGCCATGGCGGTTTTGAGCGAGGACCGTTTTCTTGCCCGAAGTATACATCTCTTCCTGCCCCGTCATATGGCACTGACGAAACCCGAAAGTCGGCTGGGTCTCCTCGCAAGCCCCCAATCTCAACGCTGGATTTCACCAGACATACGATCCACAAACGGGCTATGGTGTTCAGCAGCCGGGGGAGGTCGGTATGAAAGCGCGTTTAATAGATCTCATTAGTGCAGTGCGCACATTGATGCGAAGTGCGTGTACGTTCCAATTGTCTCCTCACTTTTCTAATAAAGATCTACAGTCCCTCTCATTGGTTGTAACATAATAATCATCGTGTACGAATTACTGCTCGGCGGTGCTTGATCCAGCTTTCAATACATTGCCTATCTATCGATGTCGCCCAAATGTCGCCTACCCGCCTGAGATTAACTCGAATATCTTATTGCCCATGAGGACATCAAGCCAAGGAAATGGTCATACGAAGCATTGTCGGATTCCTTCGGTTCCACTCAAGCAAAGTTGCCATTTATTCGCTCATATTCGCTGTTGATTTGCCTCACGAAGTCGTTGACGGTGTGGCCATCCTATTTTTCGTTAGTGAAGAGGTCTCGGTGATGCGAAATGTCTCGCCTCGCATTCCTTCCAAGTTTCGTCGTGCACGCACACTTTCTGGTGGTTGATCAAAACTGTACAGCTCTTCCTGAAAATAATTCAGTTGCAGACCTCGGAAAGAAACAAGCAGAACGGTTACTCGATTCCCAAACTTTTTCCAGCTAAGACGCTCTTGCGCAACAATTCCACACCCTCGCTGCCCTTGCCGCTTCCATTCAAACCAGCACAAGTGCCCACTCCGCTAGTCTTCCAGTCGATACCCGTAGTCCTTGCGCATTGTAGGGCCACCTCAGGAACACCGACCTGAAAACGACCTCGATCGTTCTGACACCGGACGAATTCCCACCATTTGCTGGAATACTTTGCCGCACAAAGCTGCTGAACGTTTCCGGCACACTCTCCTGCGCCATGCTTGCATGTGATACCGAAGTCGGGGGCAGTAGAATTAAGGCTAAATGAATGGAGTCGGCTCAGAATTGAGCAGGACATCGTGAGGCGAGCATACTCGGCTATGTATACCAATGTAAGAACCATTTTTTCGCCTATCTTCTCCAGTACCTGGTTGAAGACAGTCTCGCAGAGGAGGGCATCGGGGCATCTAGTCTGAGTCAGACCAGGATGGTACAGAGCTTTGAAGCTACTCTCTTTACCTGCTCATAACACCTAATTCAACAGCAACCCGGATTTCATCGTCTTGAAGAACAAATTGAGAGGAGTCTTTTGGCAGAACCGGGATCCGGGCAAAGACAGGAGCGCTCAAAAGGAGGGTAGTGCACCAACGGTACATGAGAGTCGTTGAAAGCAGAGAGTATTGCGCAATACCGAGCAAAAGGTACGCAATTTATGTCATTGAGAAGAATAAGGGACCCCTACATCAGGAAAATTTTGGGTGGATACGGAGCCCTCCGTAGCTGAGGTAGCTCCTGTAGCAGCGTTGTTACCCCCCAAAATATAGCACGATGTAGTTGCCCGCCAAAACTCTGTAGTTCAAAATAGTTCGATGTAGTCACACGCCTCGGCTATTCGTCGTAGCTCTGTTGTTTCCAAGTATCACGCAGGGTTGGGGGCACATTGGTAGCAAGAAACACAATAATATTCAAATACAAATACACTAATCTTAGGTCGTAGGAGGACGTGGAGGACAGCGTCCGCGCAAGCAGGCGCCGCCACGGCAGTGCACCCCAGATGCGCGCGGGGAAGGGTGTTGACGCGAGGACACCAGAAGCGTCTCCACACGGGCTAAGGACACGCGGAGCGCGCGCTGCCGAGGGAGAGGAAGGGAGTGGGATGACGAGGGCCAAGTGGGTGGAGAGGGAGAGGGCGTCGCTATGATGCTGTCAGAAAAGGAGGGACAGGAAGGCAAATTAGGAAGCGTACGTGCAGTCCAGACCCTCCGGATATAGTTTTGTTTAGACTTCAAGTGTACGAGGCATTCGAATTGCGGCCTCGAGTGTACACCCAAGTGGGGCTGGTGAGGGTGTCGGCAGGTGGAGAGCTTGAAGGCTTGTACATTTTGTGGCCTTGAAAGCTTGAAGGGGTTCTGGAGGGAATTTTGCGTCTCAAGCTTGAGACGCGCGCCGCACACAGCAGGATTTGTAAACGCTTGAAGCTTTGCAGGCCTGGATTTGAGGCTCGAAGAGTCCAACAGTAGCCACTTGAGGTCTAGAACATGATGTCTTGAAGGCCCACAAGATCGAAAACGAGCAGGAACGAAGGTGGGGAAGGTCGACAGTGGTGGGGGAAAGAGAAGAAGAGGCGACGTGGCATCAACCAACCATCCATCAATCACGCCATGATGGAGCGGAGTTTGAATTGACTGAGCAGATTTTTGCCTTCGCCTCAACATCCTCTGTGAAGTCTCGATGTCTGGTGCTTCCTGGTGCAATTCACGGCTGCCAAAAAAAGCATCAACACCTTTTCCGAGGCAACGCAGCGTATATTTTTTTGGCGCAATTTACATAGCGTATGATAGACTTGGCATGCGGCAATCTGGTCCAACATGGCAATCAGCGGCAACAATGATGTGCTACATATGGGCGGCCCGATGCTACAGGGACTACGCGAACTACTGGAGCTAGATATCTGACGCGCTGTGCTACAGGCAGCTACATCCTGCAACATATTTGACCGGGGAATTAATTCCCAGACAGTTTTTCCTGATGTAAATCGTGCTTATCCTAAACCAAATTATAGGGTTAGGGTTAGCCCATATGGTATATCTTATCTTATCAATTCCTAATATATAATGCTAACCCTAACCCTAGAATTTAGTTTAGGATACGATTTCGAGGTCCCTCACACAGGGAGCATCTCAAAAAAGGTGACGCCAACCAATGAGAAAGATATGTAAAATATACTTACAATAACTTTAGCATGTTCCACCGTGAGATATCTTGAAATTATCTGAATGTCTCTTACATAAATTGTGGTATTTAGAGGTTTAACATAACATGTTGTTCGGTGGAACATCTGAAAGTTATTGTAAGTAACTTTTGCATGTTTCCAATAGTTGGCATCACTTTTTTGTGATATGCCCCTTGTGGATCATTCATCTCAGTTTCCGGCAGAAATTACCATATTCAGAGATGGGCGTTGCATCTTATCACGGTGGCGTAAGCCAGGAGCAGAGACATTAGTGGATCACAGCGTCCTTGGTCTCGGTATAGGTACACAGATAGAGAGTCCTGACCCAGGCGGAGTCTCATCACAATATCATGCTAAGACTCCCCGTCGCCAAAATACTCTTCCACTAGTGCCTTCTTCCGCAGGGCGAGTAGCACCGCCTCCATCTCGCTATGTGTTGGTAGTTTCGGCGGAAGCAAGATCTCGGGCGAAAGGAAGGGTATGTATGATGCGGCTGCGCGGACATGCACCAGGGTCTGTTCAGCTTCTGACGCTGAGCCAGTCTTGGGTCGTTTAAAATCCTCAGAGGAAGGCATGTCAACGTCGCCGTCGTCCACCTTGCGTTTCGTACTGCCGTTTGGTGGATCCGACGATGCCAACATAGCGGTAGGCGCTTGCCTCGGGATTGTGGGCAAGGGGCTGTCAGTCGAAAGACCAAGCGCCTCACGCAGGGTTGAACATGCCTCTTCCCAGTCTGTTGAAACGTCAGCAGTAACTCGACACAAAAGGAAGGCGCTCACCTTCGTCCTCCGCTTGACTTTCAAATTTAAGAAGGGAACCGTCGTTTTCGTCAAGATCACCATAGTAAGCTGGTCCCTGATTCATGAACTTTTTATAGTACGCCAGGGCTTGATTCTCTTCCTCTTCGTCCTTCTTGCGACTCTGAAATAGTTCGCGGACACCAGGAAGTTCTTTGGCGCGACCGAAGTATCTTAGACAGTGTTCAGGAGTCCGTCAGCGACGATAAAATCGGGACGTACTTGTATCCCTTCGTGCCCGGTACCTCCTTACCGTCGTCATCCAACATCGCCACATTCCGTCTGTAATTCGCGCCACCAAGCGCGACTATTTGATTCTCCCAGTGACGCTTCTCGCGCATGAGTTTGTTGATCTCATCGTTGAGATCCCGCACTTCGTAGTCGCTCAGTCCAGCTAATTTTGATGGTCAGTACTTGCTATAGAGGTCAAGCGCGACAGGTCCCACCATCCTGGATCTTGGCCACTTTTCGGCTGATTTCCCGCAGAAGTTCGCCTCTCCATCGTTCACACTCCCGCAAGCTCTTGCATGCGCTGGCCATACGTGGCCGCCGATCTGAGCGCGTCCCAAGGCCGAGTTCGGCTGCTTGGGCCTCTCGGAACCGGTAGAGCATAGATTGGGCCTTTTCCTCATTTCGAGCCTATGTTACGCGTGTTTGAGGACAAGGGAAGGAGGAGGGAAAACACGACTCACCATTTTCGAGCTTTAAAGACAAGATACAGGTGTGATCAAGGTGTGATCTATTGGGGGCGCAGCGCAGCAGAGACAAACACTCTTACGCTCGTATTTCTTTAGGTTCGGAGCAGGCCACGCGCTCCGGCCCGGCACGCCGGCCCTTCGCTGAAGGGGCTTGCTTCAAAGTCCGCCAAACAGAGGGGTTGCCCAAACCTTTCGTGCGGCTTCAATTCTTCGTCTTTTGCCTAGGTCTCTTTTCCAATGCATAGATAGTATGTATAGCTGTGTCTGAGATTTTTTCTCGCCCACCAAACCTTCCCCAATTGTTTCTGTTTACGCGCCAGTCGGGCCTTCATCACTTTTCGGAAAATACCTTCTGGAGGTCTAGAAGCTACGTTTTTCGACACAGCCGCGCGGAGGAATTTGCTCCTACATATCCCCCGAGTATGTAAAAATTTAATTAGATTTATCAGACGCCTCCCAGTGAAATAGAGAGCGGTCGACGGTGGGGAAGTCTCAATGTCACGATGAGTGACACAACGTTACTCGCTCGTCGCGCCAATTAGCCATGGCCGCGACACCAGCCCTGGCGACTCTCACCGCGGAACCCGACTGGAATCTTGTCCTGGCGCCGCTCTTCACCCCCAGGGACCTCGAGACACCTCAAATCCAGTGCCAGCTCGTGTTTTCTCTGCTCACTTTCCTCACTCTCTCCATCCGGGACTTCCTCTTTTTCCTCTTCGAATCTCCTATCCCAATGGTCAAACAACGAGTCGGAATCTTTATGGGCAACCACCCGACCATGGGCTTCGCTCCTGGACGCCTATTCAGAGCCTGGCACGACCGCTTTCCCAAAAGCATCCCCCAACTGCACTCCACAATCATCAAGCCGTGTATGGAGGAAATTGCACTCCAGGAGAGCGACAAGGTCATCAACGACGCTCGTCTCAAGGTGCAGTTGAAGAGCTGCACCCTGGACTACATCCGGACCGTCCTCAATCCCGGCATACTGCCTGGGATATATCTTGAGGACACGCCATACACATGGGACTATCTGTCAGTTTTTACCACTTCCCCAAACGAGTACCTGCCAAACGCGTTAAAATTGTAAGCCGAAACCGTTGGACAATACCATACCTGATCCCTCTCTAGAGCTTTCAGCGGACAGATCACAATGACAATTTTCGATTTATTAAGAGCGGCGAGAGCTTCAAATATTATGCTCTTTCCGTAGCCCGTTCCTGCGATCATTAGGGAGTCGTATCCCTGGCGCAGGCGGCGGATAAGTTCTCCCTGCCAGTCATCTATATCGAAGTTAAGTTTGAGGCGTTCGCGCGTCTTGTTTTTTATTTCTTGCAGAGTCTCCTTGAGCGGCTTGACACCGAGCAAGCGGTCCGGGGCTGGGGTTTTGTGCTTCCTAGGAGTTGCAGGGACACGGTGCCGAGTGCCATTGGGAACTACAGGCAGAGTACGGAGGACGGTGCGCGGGGGAGAGCTCATAGCGCAATTTTTTGCTAATTAGTCACGCCGCGACACGGTTGTCATATTGCGTTACATGCCCATCACACGAGCGCGTTTCGGGCTTGCCTACGGTCTTGTGCTCGAACACGCCATAATGTTCCAAAAGTTTGACGTGTCATCGGAAGATACATACTGATAGTTGCTTCAATTGAAATCTCTCCGGAATCCAACAAAAAAATAAATATTTTTGAGGCCTCTCAAAAAACGCGTGTTTTCGGCCCCCTGGCGCGTCTGAGAACTCGATGAGTTTTGTGTCTATCGGTCAGGTTTATAGAGGAATATTGTAGCCACACTGATGAACTAAAAGTTTCATCGAATGACCCCAAAGCTCCGAGGGCGCGCTGCGTCGCTATACGCGATCTCCCAACCCCCCCGATTTCCGGACTCTGCAGCAAGCCCCTTCTGACGAAGGCGTGTTTGGTCTGTTTGTTCGCTGATTGGCTTTCTTTGTCCTGCTCCGGCATCGCACGGCATCGTCAGAACGGGGCTTGTGCCGAACCTAGTATTTCTTAAGTTAATGACTCATTTTCATCACGGTCCGAAGTCCGTATTACTACCAAGTCCCTTGCCTCTATCTGCCCTCAAGCTTACAGTCGTTTGCATGTCAAACTGCAATCAATTTCTGAGAAAAATTGCTGATGTGTGACCGACCGTCACCTCGGCCAACGCCGTTGCTGTCCAGCTTACGCCAAATCTCCGTCTATCAACGATTTACTTTGCCCACTCATCTGCTTGAGTCTTGAGGACATTGTTTCGATATTTTATCGGCCGGCCGTCTATCTGGTACCACTTGGAACGCGTACTTTCGGCAACTCGCGGTTACACATCAACAAGACCAAACATGTTTCTCGCAGAAATTGATTGCAGTTTGACATGCAAACGACTGTAAGGCCTCAAGGCTCAAATCACTCACTCGTAACACCCAACTTATTCAAGAATACCGTATTCCAGTCCAACAGCCCGGGCCTCTGCTTTTTGGTTCCCAATACAGTATCGAAGCAGCCTGAATTTCCCTTTGATTTCCCAGAAATATAATGCCAAGCACCTGTTGTCATTGCAGGTACATAGCATCTTGATATAAACACGGAAAACCATCCAGCGTCACTGTTCATGCCATGTCCCAGAGCTTACGAGCTGCGGTATCTGTTAATGGCGGAACGAAATATCGACAGCGAGACCGAAACGCTAAGATGTATCAGACATGAGCACATAGCAAATCTTTACTGTTACCTTCCAGTGACCGTTTTTTCACGATTGTATCTATGGAAAGCTCGTTGTGCACCTGGTTTCGCTGAGGTCGGGATTAGACATGATCTGAACTTGCCGGCTTCTGAGCAGATAACTCCGAAAAAAGACTGACCTTTACATCGTCAGTAAATACTGCTGCTTCGATAGTCCGACGTCTTGCTGGGTCATCCTCTGCTTGTGCCGCTTTTTGTTTTTGTTCTTTCGACCGGTCGACGACATCGACACAGTATTCAATCAGCTGCCTTCGGCGATTCCAGTTGGACACTAGCTCCTGCCACAGATTTGCACAAGCTTGATCTTGTACACTCCCCTGCCCAGAACGAGTGCTCGTGTTACGCTCTTGGTCCCGCACCATCGCAGTTTCACGATTTAGTCGCATGGTGATAGAATCGTCAAGCTTCCGATACTCCCGCAACAAGTCTGTTTTTTTTGTTCCAGGCGTCAGCAGTCAGACCTTAGAAAGAGTGGGGGCAAACCTTTGAACAGGCTAATTTCAAGACAAGTCGAACTGGATACACTCACGATTTGCGTTGAAGGCGACGGGGACTGAAGAGAGAGGCTTCCTAATACCAGAGTGGACGGTTTTAACGGCATTACCAGAGCTGAGAAACAGAGATGGTTTGATCTACTGTCGGCGCTAGTTATTCAATGAGTTTGTATTCAGACGTAAGTATGTTCCAAACCGACAGGCGTCGATTGAGGAAGTTGGGGGAAAGCACACCTATACACATCGGAGACATTATGTAAGCAATACATATGTGGTGAGCCCCTATCTTGCAACCATTCAAGTAAAAAATGCTTGGGTTCTACTAACGCCAGCCCGTGTATTCTAGGTACTTAAGTCAAGTCATGCTGGTCCAGATCCCTGAGTCTGCTGACTAAGATGATTAATCATCTCACAACGTAGAATCCCTACGATGTGTGTACTAGCAGAATATTCTAGTGTACAGTCTGTAGTGTATATATACAGGCTGGGTAGCCCAAACTCTTCAGGAGTTTGTATCCCAACCACAGTCTAACCAACTGCACTTGTGGAACTATCTTCAATGGCATTATTCCAACAAATCGATAACGAACAAAGCCGATGTCATAGTTTGCCCTCAAAAGTGTGTTCGAGTAATCTGGTCGTCGTGTTTCACCGCACTGGCCACCGGTGCGGTATTGTTATGCGAAAACAACCGATAGTTTTAAACTGTTTCGGAAGTTCTGTAATCGAATTTAAAAGCTCCGGTGTGGATGAGAAGGCACGAAGCATACAAAATTAGGCATTACATATTAATAGTTTACATGGCACACGGCACATCGAGCACGGACGATCAAGGCATATGTACACAGGAAGCCGAGGACGGCGGCTAGAACATGATTTTAATGAGGCATGCACACCACAGCCTGGAATACAGCAGACACAGCAGCGCATCGAAAATCCAGAAGTTGACCCTTTTAGTCCAGGAGATGGCACGCAGGGTCAGCCTCGCGTCGACGCCGAATGGTTATCTGGGCTCATCCGCAGGGGTAAAAGAGATTCGTACGGAGATGTCTCTTGCATCTGGGTGCCTGCGGCTTGATTTTTTTTCTTTCCTTGTTTTGGGACGTATCCATGAACTTCGACATGGTGTCGATGTCTTCTAGCTGGATCCTTAAAAGACTTGCCGCAATCATAGATACACTGATGCGGGGTATCTCCAGTGCTGAGATAAGAATGAGTTAGTGGAGAACAACGCAATCCTTGGCTTGGAACGCACTGTCCGTGTCGATGAATGTCGAGGGAAGTTTTCTGGTGACTCGGGGATTAATACATCAATAACATGAGAGAAAAGACCATACTTGAGGAAATGCTTTGGAGCAAATGTCGCAAACAAATGGTCTGAGCGATGAGCAGTGAGCCTTGACGGCCCGTTCATTATAAAGATTCCGCACTTGAACTTCAAGTGAGTGGTTTCTACGTGACGTTTGACCAGTTGTTTCTTGGACGAATAATGGCAAGGCCCATCGGGTGTCGCCCAGGTGCATTGATAGGCCACACCACCTTCGATATTCCTGACTTGAACGGCATGGTCTTCCCAATTCTGGCGTGGGGTCAGGGCTGGTGTTATCAGGTTGTGGATGGGCCGACTGTTCATTGAGGACGTTTGGTCGTTCTTGGAATGAAGAGTAGATATCGTTGACGGCGACGGTCTGTGTAAACAGGAAACATGGCTAGGACCAACGCCATGAGCAGTACGATTATCCTGACGTGGGGGTGGACCAATATTGAAATCACGACGACCTAAATCGGAGGACGCTGAAGACTCTTGAGGGGATTCAGACCGACGGCCGTAATCAAGGATATTTCTACTTCTGAATTCGTTGGTGTTGATCAGCGACCTGGGAGAAATACGGAGTGAGAGGGGAATATTAACTTCAGAGGTTCCACTAGCTTGTTGATAGGATATGGATTCGACCGTCTGAGAATGACAGTGAGCTAAAACTTGAGAAGCTAAGAATAGTCACTTACTGGACGTCGAGGTCAACAGAATGCCCGCGTTTCCGAATTGGGTCATCGAAGGGGCGAATTACATTCCCTTTTGGCGTGTACGTTCCATCTGAATCTGGTGCGCGATAACTAGAAGACGGAGGAGAAACGCCGCGCGAGTCTTTCGTCCCCAGTTGACTGTCTTCTGAGTCTGAACCTGACGATGTAGACGCATCCATGTACTTTGCATGAGTCGCATACAGTATCGGACCGTACTTCATCTGAGACGAGGCTTGGAAGTTTGGCCACATGTATGTAGCGGTCGGAGCGTTGAAGATTGAGAGCGATGGACGGGCCGGAAATCTGTCCGATGGACTTGACTTTGATGGGGGCGAACTACTATCAGCCCTTTTGCTTGAGTTTGAAAGTAAGTGTGAATAAATGGATCTTATAGACTGACACTTGCCTGGACGCAGAACTTATTGCTCGCTGTAGGGCCTCTGCCCTTGCCTTGGCGCGTGCCAATGCTGCATTCGACGACTCAGGAGGAGGAGCGGTTGGAGAGCGGGATATGGGACGCAAAGAGAAATATGAGTCAGGCTCTTCGTATTCATGACGGAAACGTGGTGGTGTTTGAGACGGAGATCTTGGCGCATTGTCATAGTATCTATAAAGGCATCAGTGCAGGATTCATAGTGTGGCGCGGCCGTGGAGACTCATTGAAAGACTACTAGTAGTAGTCTCAACCTGTATCAACATGTTTTGAAACAGGTTGACCGCAGCGCACCACAGGGATTCATCATGACAAGCTACTCACACAGACGTAGAACCATGGCCGCGGGAGGAATAGTCACGGTGGACAGGCGGCCCCAGAGCATTCATTTCGGTAGGTTGGGCTGAAACGTTCGTCGGGGCGGTTCAGTGGGCGCACCGAACAATAATAACAGGGAGGGACCATAGGATATTTTATACGATCCGAACACAGTAACCGCCAAAGGTAGAAATGACGCTAAACAAGGATCTCCGATCCAGATCTGTCGCATCATTTTAGTCTTCGATCGAGACAAACCAAAAGCGTACCGCCCTGACCCATTAAGGGTCGTCAAGCTCGACTAGCTTTCCCCGCGCGCTTGTGAAAAGTAGCTTACCGAGATGCCGACTCATGAGTTGCCGAGACCGAGCGATATTTAGAGGAAAATCTGGTGATTTGATATAAAGAATCCTACATGCAAGGTGATACATACGAAATCAGCACTAAAACTGGACAGAAATCAGAATAACAATTCCTACAAACTATGCATTGACCGAGATCGTGGGTACAGCGTACACTGTGGGCTCACTTTACAGTAAATTACTTACAGTACCATTGGCTCAAAGGCGGGTGGTTGTGGCAACGTGCTGGAGCCGTTCATACTCCAGTCATGTTCGAGAGTCGGCTCTAACACTGTGAGGCCAGTGTCCTGGGCGGATAGCAGTCCTTGCGGGGGACCAAACAAACCGCTAGGCAAAGATTGAGTTTGCATCAGGGCCCTCCGACTCCTGGGTTTGGGCTTCACGGGCCTGCTGCCCCTTGGATCAAGAATGATCACCGTCTCGCCGTCCGATTCAGTCCCCTCAACCTCAGCATCAACTGCCATGCTGTCCACAAATTCGTGATCTGCATCATCCTCTCGAGCTCTTTTTCTCGGGGAGATCGGTGGAAGCGCCGAGGCCGAGGAATACACATCACGGAGGATGTCGTTAGCCGAACTGAATATTTCAGCGCGTTGTATAGGCTTGGTGGGCGAGGATGGAGCGGAACCATAACGATGGGTGCTATAACCCTCCATCACATCTAAGTGGGCGCGTTTGACGCGTCAATTGGTGCACAGAAACTGAATACGTGTCCTACTTTTTCTTACACGTGCGCCAACACTCTGGAGCTGCAGAGCGAGGTCCGCGGGGGTCCTGACAGTACCAGTCACGCCGGACTCATGGTCAGTAAAAAATCGATCGAACGGCGGGCTCACGACGCTTACGACACATGTGTGGCATTGGACGCGAGCGCACGATTGGCGTGCGTTTCCGTCGTGAGTAGTCGCTTGGTGGGACTGGTCATTGTTCTCGTTAAGGGCAAAAGATGTTGATGGGTTCCAAAAAGGGTTGTTCGAGTTTGACGTCACGAGATGCTTACAAACCAGCTGCTTGGAGGATTTTCTCCTTGACGATCGCACAAAAAGACTCGAGAGCGGAAGGAAAGAGGAAAAGAAAGCCGGGATACGACGAATCCCCCAACCCAAGCCGTAGGTTTTTCTCTTTTTTTTTTTTTTTGGTCGAGCGCCAACCGAGCGCTAATACAAGGACCCACAACCCCCGATCTCAAGTAATACTAATAGAGAGCACACAATTGAATCGGCCGATTCGCGGGAGATGAAGAAAATTGCCGACGATCGTGGCCACTTTGTGTGCAAACAAATGTACATGGAATCAGATGGTCGAATCTGATTGAGGCTGGTGCAACGTTGTGGGTCCCGTATCTTTTGCCGTTTTGAGAACAAGGAATGCCCTTAAGTGGAGTGAGACCGTACAGCTCTGTAATCCTGCCACCCGTCGCGGGTTTCAACGTCAGCCAGGGGCAGAGCAAGATTGATGCGCTGGTCTCATTGCGCCCTCAACTCAAGTGTTCCATTGCTCAAAGGAAGCCGCTGATGAACAGCAAACATAGCCGCGGCACTCACCAGGCGTTCCGAGCTGCGTTCCGTCCGGAAGAGGCCGAACAGGTAGGAAGGCGAGCGGTGTTACAGCGACCACGCCGCCGCTTTGGAGAGGGCAAAACACACAGTAGGCAAATATATTGCGGATTTAGCGTATTGGTGACAAAGCACGGCGAAAGCGGGCCGGTACAGCCGGAGCGGCCTCTAGCCTCAATTACACGGTGCGACGTTGGTGCGACGTGACGGATGGCCCTGGGCCGCCCTCTCCATGCAGTCTTCATCTTTCTACTTGTGCCGTCCATTTTCCGACTCACCCCGCCGCACCTCGCCACCGTAGCCATCGTTATCTTCTCTCTACGAGTTCATGCAGCCCTCTCAGTGGACCCAGTGCCTCCCTTGCAATGGCTAAACATCACTACTTTAATAAAAGGGACCACTCAGCCTCCCGGTTTGAAGGATGCTGCAATAGGCTACGATGAAATGAGGTTAGTTTGTCACCTCGTTGTCGGGTAAAACATCGTTACAACGAATGGTCTAGTCGCTCAGTCATCATCTTCGGAGGGGAAGCGTCTTCAGCCGTTGTGCAGGGCCAAACGTATCTCCTCAATCTTGAAACTCTCACTTGGTCAATACCATCTCCTCCCCCGACTCTCACACGAACACCGCCTGCTAGGACTTCTGCGGGTATGCATCTAACCCCCGAGCTCATCTTGATATACTCACTTTGGTATTTCTAGTATATGGTTGTGATTTTGCTGCCAGCAAGTGTGTATTATCTCTTTAGGCTGTGTGCGATTAGGAAATTTAAAAATTCTGTTCAGTCGCAATGGTTTCGTTGTGATAGGAGGCAAAGGTGCCGATGGGTCAGCGTTGGCTGACGTGTGGGTCAGTGCCAAAATGGTTTGAGCTGGAAACATGCATCTGATTTCTTGTTTTCCAGGAGTATGATTTTAACAATCAATTCTGGTCAGAGATGGTAAGGGATCTATTTTTGTTTACGATCCAAGACTAATCATCTATCTCTTCAAGCATATCTCGCCAGGAGGTCCCTCGGCTCGTTGGGGTGCCTCGGGGGGTATAGACATACGGACTGCGGCCGTTTCGGTATGTGTTCCAATGAAGTCGGTATTTTACATTGCTGATGTTAGTCAGGATCCCGTTTTGCCTGGGCCCAACAATACATTTTGGCTTTGGGGTGGTTCAGACGGCCAATCTGCGCTGACTGATCTTTGGCGACTGTGAGTGGACTGGGCACGTTCTTCGTGTTATCTTACGCCTTTTTGAAGTAACGTTTCCGGAACGTTATCTTCCAACTTGCCCAACGATTCAGTGGGGAGCTGGCAACATCTTCCACTCGACGACTTGCCGGGCAAGGTCGGGCAAGGAAGTACCGTCATATCCCAGCAAATCACATCTTCAGGAGGCTGCAACAGCACCGCGATCTCGGGAGATTCTTGCGCCCAACAAGCCTCCTTTGTGATTGATGCTGGCAGCGCAAGTGGTGCCACAGAGATGGCCGCTCTTAACTGTCCCGCCCCACGGCTTTCTCCGACTCTCATTCCAAATGGCAATCAGTTTTCCACTAGTTTCTCGTCGCAGGTGTTGCTTCTTCTGGGCACCTTCAATACAACTCTTTGGGAGGATGGTGGTGGATTGGACAAAGGCGAAGTGGTAGGACATTTTCGTCTATATCACTATCATTTATTGAGCCTTTTTTAGGCAGTTCTAAACACTAACACCAGGTCATGGACTCGCCTGTTACCTTCAGGTGACCCTGGTACATCAGGCGAACCATCATTCCCATCGCCACGAGAAGGTTCGGTCGCTGTGATGTCCCCTCTGGCTCTCGTGGGCGAATCCCGTTCAACTTCTTCTGACATCATAGTATGTGCTCTTGATCAAAACTTTACTGTCGCTCATCTTCACCAGGTCTTTGGTGGGCGCAACGCGCTTGGAAGTTACCTTCCAGAAGTATGGGTTTTGAGAGCTTACAACGACATCGTGACACCCTCGAATCCTAAGTGGTCGGGTTTCGGGAATGGTCAGCTTGAGACAGGTATCAATGCAAGCGGGACTGGCGTTATCACCCAATTCATCTCGAGCTGTGCATCTGCCATTGCACAAAACCATTCAGTGACCTCTTCTAGTCCCGCTTCCACTTCACCATCTCCGAGCTCCAATGGTGGTGGTGGTGGTGGTGGTTCTTCAAACAACACATCTTCTCCGCTATCGCTGAGCACCTCCGTCCTCCATAAATCATTCGCACCAGTCTCCATCGCTCTGTTGTTGCCTTCATTGCTTCTATTCCGTTTCACATCGCCTTCCTTCAATAGTCCTCAAGACCGAGCATGGCCGCAGGTCTGGTATTTTGTCTCTGGCTTGTTGGGCCTCGTTGGGTACGGCTTGGGGATCGGCGGAATAGTCACCTCTTTCACCACGATAAAGTCCATCGCTGATGACACACATCCGCCTGTGTTAAGCACGACTCACGGGCGGGCAGGGATCGCCTTATTCGCCTGCTTGTACGGCCTAATACCTCTCCTCTTCATCCTATGCAAGTCCACCAGACCTGCGAGAGATCCCACCATATACGAAAAGGACAATTCTAGGAAGCGCGCAGACTCCGATGCAACTGAAAAAGATCGACTGCCTCAGAGTACACACAGTCCTTCTCCACCTGCATCCCCAAGACCTCGAACCCACTCTTGGGGTCCCTCGAGCTGGAGAAAGAGCCGTGACGATTATTTGTCGAGTGATAATGATAGTGAATCTGCGGAATTGGGTGAATCATCCAATCCAGCTCCCGTGCATCGTGGATTCGAAGTTATGAACCGGCCCGCTCGGACGCGTCGAGCAAGTGGTAGTCGCGTCGGTGTTCCTATAGAACATATCTCGCAGCACGCCGGTTCCCATAGTCTTGGAGATTTGGATTGGCTCAGCCGCCGACGAAGCCTGAGTGCCGTGGTCCGTAGGTTGTTCCACTACCCTCCTTCAATCTGACGAATTCAGCAGGGAGAACTGGATCATTCTATCGCTCAAACTGCGGCGCCACCCTCTTCGACGCCCGGTACTTTGCTGGACCCTGCCGTCCAGCACGTAGCGCTCACCATGCCTCCTTTAACTGCCATATTCTTACGTTTGCTGCTACATGCATCAGTGCTAGGCTTTTGCATCTTTTGCCTTGTAGCATTGTGGTCCAAGGCACCAAGAAGCACTTTTGGTATTTTCCTCGTTTGGACGCTCGGATTTTATGTCATCCTCGTAGCTTCCGCCTGGAACGGGAAGGCGGACAGATCTACCCTTCCCCTCCTGCTGGGACGACTGCGTACTGAACGGTTGCCGCATGCTCCGCCCCGTCCTTCTGTTTCCGACACACTGCCTGCGGTGGAAGAAAATATCCCTTTCCCATATCTTCATCATCGGCCACCTTACCGAACGGCGTTTTCCGACACCACAGGGCTGCAGAGCGGAGACACGGACGAGGACGACGATGATAGAGCCGAGGACGAAATGAGGAGACGTGACATCTCCATCGTGACGTCATATCCTAAACGAGCATTGAGGATCACAAACCCTTCATGAGATGATCATTCCATGGCATGCTGTGACGACGCGTTGTAAGTATAATTTTCAGGTCGATCTGTCCACACCGCATTTTGTAAAACATAATAGCATGAAATGATTGGTATTATGAGTAGGTATATACAAAATTGTCTGAAAGCGAGAGGGAAAACGATAACGACTAGCCTTCTTCCACGGCCACATCTCGTCTCCATCTGTCGACACGGCCATATTTGGCTTCGTCATGCATAGGAGGGGGCATGGGAGCTTGCATCATCATAGGTGGACCAAAGAAACCTGACCCCATCATCGGTTGAGGGGAAAAGAACATGCTATTTTGCAGCTGCGCCTGCATCATGAACTGCTGTTGTTGCTGCTGCTGAGCCATCATCTGGTACTGTGTGCGGCGCTGTTGCTCAGGATGATAGGCCAACGGCATGTCATCATCTTCCCCGCCTCCTTGAACAGAACTAAATGAATGTGAGGACGGAGCAACCCTCGATACACGCAAACCGAGAGGCTGGTCATCCTCCTCATCGTCTTGCGCACGATTCGATTGGGAATTCCTATCGAAATTAATGGACGGGAGACTCATCTTGGTCTTTTGCAGAAGAACCGACAAAGGTTGCTCTTCTTCATCAGAATCGGGAGTGGAAGAATGGAGTTGCGTAGCTCGCTGCGCAACCCGATTAAGAGTCGCGGAGAGCGGCATATCCTCTTCACTGTCGTCGCCACCAAGGTTGAGAGATTGTCTGCGGTTGTTTTTGAATCGAGGGCCTGTCCCCGTTGTGCGAGTTGGTCCATCGCCTTCCTCGTCAGACGATAACCATTGATTGGTGTCGGAGGCGCGCACGGGTGGATGTGAAGGACCGGCACGTTCGCTGTCTTCACTGTCGGAATCGTCATTGACCGGCGGCGGGCGTCTTAGTGCCGGAGATATGGCTGGTAAGACTGGCGGCGACGCCGTGACTCGGGAGTCTAAAGGCGCCGACTCCTCCTGGACCGTCACATCGGGAGCCTCTGCAGGAGTTGAATAATCTGGGGCTTTGGATTTGTCTTTGCGTTTAGCCTTCCTTCCTCGTCTGATCTCACGAGCCTCAATTTCTTCTTCTTTTGCTCTCCTGAAATCCTCTTCTATTTTCTCCTTCTCTTCGATCTCCTTCAATTTCACTAATTCACGCTCCCACAAAGTATCGACCCCGAAGACGGAGCGGCCGGTCGTTCGCACACCAGGGCTTGGCCTAAGTTTCACGTCATCGTCAAAGTTGAGAAGAGGCTTTGCGTTCGCAGAATTTCTGCGAGCAAGTGGATGTTGCGAACCCTGAGAGTCATATGAGTTCATGTGCTGGGTCAAGGGACGTCCTTGAGAAACCGGCCGCGTCTGAAGGGAGGCGGGGTCTATCAGCGTGCTCATGCGCTGTGGTTGATGACGCGCCATCATTGATGGGCGGTCGTCACCAGTGAAAACACTGCAAAAGAATATCAGATCAAGAAAATCTGAACGCAAAGGTGTAAATTACCGCTGCTTAGTTCTCATCGCAGCCTTGCGACTTTCGAGATCGTCAATAAGACTCTTTCCAAATAGTTTGCCGGCTGGACGAGAAGGCTTGGACTGATCATCGGCAGGAGTCGTGATTTGAGGAAGCGTCTCCGCTTCCGTCAAGGGCATAGACTGCTGCACCTGCTCCCCCTCTTCCATGGCTCGAGGAAGATTTCCATCGATATCCGAGTAAGTTACATCTCGTTGACCGCCGACTAGCAATGTGTTGCGGAACGTGAGCTGGGACAGAGAAAGGTTCATTCGCGGATTAGGAGTGAACAAATTGGACGCAGTCGGCGCGGAAACGTCGATCGCGGAAAGCGTTGCAGACGCCCGCCGAGTCGATCGAGCACCGGGGGGCAGAGGAGTCCCATCTGTAGACGTGAGGAAACCATCCCGGGTTTGCGAAGGAGGAGGTGCGCCAGCTCCGCTGGTAGGCTGTAGAGGACTAGGCATCACAAGTATCTTGGGCCGTAATAATTCTAACGTTGAGTACCGACGTTCCTGATTTTGTCCGGTCATGATGGAACCGCCATCATCTAACATCATCCTTGAGCCCATTGAAGCGTTGGACATGGTGCGGGCATGGGCTGCAGCTTTTGGATCGAATCTCGACATGATACTAGGAGGTCGCAGAGCAAAGGGATTATCATCTGCAAGTAAAGTTTGGGAATTCATGGTTGCGCTGGAAATTGCCCTTGAATGACCTGCTACTTTGTCCTGTTTACGTCGGAGGACAGTGTTTGGTTCTAGGCTGGCAGATGAGTGTTGTCGCTCGTGGGCTTGCGTATTGGGATCGAATTTCGATGTAAAACTTGAAGAGTCTTGCTTCGGCTCAGGGGATGCAGAGCGAACCGAGCCAGTGGGAAATGGCACAGAGTGAAGCAAAGGGGGTGGTGCAGGCAAAGACTGAATGAAGGTGTGCGACGCTGCACGATTGCGTTGGAATGGAACGGGCTCCATTTGTTCGAGATCGAGGGGAGAGCCGAAGGATTTCCTTCGGTTTTCTTCGTGATTCGTTAACTGGTCGAGATTGCCGACACTCATCGACCTCCCTGTGCGTCGAGGGACGGTATCGTGGGCGTATGCCTGATGAGAGGGGACTGACATTACAGGATAGGGATTAGGGAGGTCCAGCGCACGAGACCTGCGCTTGGCATTCCGGGACTCCTTGTCCTTTGGCATGAAGGCATCGAGTCCCCAGGAGGATAGATCGACCTCTAGTTCGTCCTCGCCTTCATCCAGTTCGTCGTCATCGTATTCGCCCGTCTCATCAGCACCGAAAGGATTCCGGAGGATATTAAGAGACCCTCTGGATCGCCTGCCGCTCAGTGCAGATTCCCGACCGCCCAAGCTACCTGTTTCGCTAGGAAGAGAAACACCTAGATAGTCGCTCCTGCGTGATGCTAGCGGGGCGCGAGACTGAGCGCGCCCGAAGTTTGCGAAGATGGCACTTTCATGGGCTGAGCGGTGGGGTGCGCCAGGGTTTGCAGGATCGTTATCATATTCTACGAAAGGTCAGATCCAATAATGGGAGCAAGACACAGCAAATTCGCACCAAGTAGAGCGGCTGCCAATTGCAAACGAGAAAAGGGCGCAGCACCGGACATGTGCGTTTTGTGGACGTTACAATGCCACCGAGTCCTGGGATGGGCACTGTAGTCTGTCGTGGATGACGCGGGAACTCTATTGGGTTATCTGCCCACGTGGCGAGAGTGACCTCCGCTTCGAGTTAAAGCTTTTCAAGAACTCGCAGACGACATTGACAGTAGTCGTTTCCCGAGGTTCAAAGCGCTATTCAATGCTATATATACATGTCCGCCTACAACTCATCATGGACAACAACGTTTCCATCTTCGTCAATCTCCTCCATCTCGATATGTACCTGGTCCTTCATGTGATCTGGTAGCTGGATACCAGGTTTGTCGTCCACAAACTCGTATCCGGAATCAGGCGCCTCCGAAGGCAACTCAGGGTCCACAGGTGGAGCAGGTTTCACAGTGGTGTCCGTGGGAGCCGTCTCAGAAACACCCAGAGATCGTCGCAATACTCGGTCAACACGAGTGAAGAAACTGACGATTCAATGATTAGTCGAGGGTGTGTCGCTTTCCTTAAAGGCGGGCTCACAGATTAGAATTTGGTACTTCGAACCCTGAACGGACCAGTGCGCCATCGATCAAGATGGAGGCCACCTCCTTCAGTTCAGCTTCCGCTTCGACGTCTGGATCCTCGTCTTCGGCTGGAAGGTTTTCTACCCGCCGGAGGAGACCCTCTATTAAAGGTGAGCGAGGATTGATTTCGAGAACCTTGGCCTTCTTTGCAAATTCATGTATGGACGGCTGCTGCTGATTCGACTTGGCATTTGACGCACCTGCGGGCCAATAATTAAAAAAGGAAACGTGCAACTCAAAGGCAAACTCACTCATCATCCTCTGGATGTTGGCAGTATAACCATGGCTATCAGCCACGACAGCACAAGGACTCGAGACCAAGCGATTAGAGATGACAACTATGAACAACGTTCAATGTTTTGAACCCAAGCCGGTGTTAAGACCCTCACCGTCACGAACGATGTCCAGGGCTTGAGTTTTGAGATAACGAAGCAAAGGCTGGAATTTCTCCTCTAGATCTTTTTTCAATTCTTTCTCCTCTGCCTCATCTATATCTGTGGGCGGAAATTACTCAAGGCTGCGCATCAACGAAGCAGTAAACACGAACCCTCATCGCCGAATTTCAACCCTGCTTTGGCCACGTCTTGGAAAGCAACATTTCTGCCAGGATGTTGGAGACTGACTTCAGAGTGACAGACAAGAACACACTCACTTCCACTGGCGTATATTCTGGACCAAAATTTCATCCAGAGGCTCGTTCAAGAGAAGAACTTCGTAACCTCGGGCGTGAAGTTTCTCGACGAACACGCTTTGAGCAAGATCTTGTGGGGTTTTGCCCATCTCCGCGAGATAGAAAATCTATCGAACAAAAATAAACCCGAGGACTTAAGGACAATTCTGAGCAATCACACCTGTTTCTGACCCTTCTTTTTGTTCTCCAGGTACTAGAGAACATTTAAGATTTGAAGGTATATGTAGGGCCATTTGAATTACCTGGTCAAGGGAAGTGTAATTCCTTTGGTTTGTTGTAAAGCGTGCCAACGCCATCAACTTGTCGCGGTTTTTGGTGTCCTCGACGGCACCGAGTTTGAATACTGAGCCATATACCTCCAGTATCTTCTTGAACTTCTCCTCGTCCTCCTCAGCAATACGGGTAAATAGCTGGATGATCCGTTTCATGATGATTTGTTTGAGCTGCCTCAGGAAACGGGTAGACTGGAGTGTCTCTCTGGAAACGTTCAAAGGCAAGTCCTCGGCTGGAGAAATTACCCATTTTCAGACTCGCGCATATGGATATGGGAGCTAAACACCGACCATCGACAACAGCTTTCACCCAGCTTGCCCATTTGGGTAGAATGTCCTCGCCCAAGTCCGACGTGATGAATACCCGCTTGACCATCAGTTTGATATCGTTTGATTTGAACGCCATAGGCTGCTTCCAGTACTCGTCATCGCTGTGCGAGATGGAATCAGATGAGCGAACGTGCAGAAAGAAAAGGTTTACAATTTTCCGGGGAGATATATGATAGCTTTGAAAGAGACCCCAGATCCAGAATCACCGGAGAAATGCTGCCAAGCCAAAGGTTTGGTGAAGTCTTTCCAAAGCGCAGTGTAAAATAATTCATAGTCCTCTGATTACAAAACTTGGTTAGAACGCTATTAATACAGGATCTTGGGATAATACCGTCGGAGATGTTCTTAGCATCACTAAGTGAATTGGTCAGAAACGGGGCAATAACGAGAGGTAGAAACTCACCGCATCCACAGAGGTGGAAGTGCGTTGAGTTGAACCCATTCATCAACGACCACGGTCTTCATTTTGGGCGGTACAGGTTCCTTTTCCTTTTCTTCGGTGGAAACATCCTCCACTATGGCTTCATCACCGTCTTCCGCCGTCTTTGCCTCGTCCACTTCCGGAGTTGACGATGATATTCTCAGGAGTTTCAGAGGTTTTGCTTTCGGCTGCAGGAGGTTCAGTGACATCTTCGTCGGGGACTTCTTCGGTCGTCTGAGTAAACAGATAGATCGGGAAGGTGGATGAGTAGGAGGAATGTTTGTTACTATTCATGCACGTCAGCGCGTGTACTTCAGGCAACCCAGGAATGACGTACACCAAAGCAGTGAGTCTCTCAGTGTCAAGATACTCTTTCGCATCCTCCTTCAAATACAGTGTGATTTCCGTTCCACGACCGAGAGTATTTCCACGAGGGTCCGGGTAAATTTCGTAAGAACTGTCATCGGTGGAGGAGCTGAACACATGCTGAACAGGGTTTGGTGTTTTAGCTGTCTTTGGAGGAACGGATGCCACGTAGACTCGGTCCGCGACAAGGAAACTGCTATAAAACCCAAGACCGAATGCGCCAATTAAATTACCGGTGCCAGTGCCATCGCCGCTTTCCGCCTTCGCCAGAAAGTCGGAGGTACCAGACTTTGCCAGTGTTCCCTAGCAAGACGTTGGGATGGGTCTAAGACAGAGAACGTTATGCAAACACACCAAGTTAGCGGACAATTCTTCTGGAGTCATTCCAACACCAGTATCTGGACATGAATTTAGAGTAAGAAAAGAACGCGTGTTCGATGGATCCGCACCGGTAATTACAATCCGACCGCCTTTCCCTTCCTCATCCTTGATGGCCTTGATTGTGACATTCAGGTTATCGCTGCCATCCCATACAGACTTGTCCGTCAAGGCTGTAAGACGCAATTTCTCGAGAGCATCCTGTGATACGATTAGTCGCTGTATATTGCTTCTGTGCATCAGCACCTACGTTGGCGTTGGAGATCAGTTCCCGAAGAAATATCTCTCTGTTGTTGGGTAAGGCAGTTGACATAACACGAACACAGGTTGGGTTCAGTTGCACTCACTTGTGGGAATACAGGCTGAAGTAGAGTCATCAATTATAAGCACCGTCAAGAATCGGGTAACAGTAACTTACCTATTGATGACGATTTTCCTCAAACGCGCAACATCACTCTGAACTTACCAGTGAGCTACTTAACCATAACATTCGGTACAGTTTGCGGACCTGGTAATTATGCTTCTCCTTCGGTACGTTCGGGGCATCGAAGTCCTGGGCAGATACGTAGGATGAGATGATAGTCAAGGACAGAAAGAGTGGACGGAGAAGACGCATTCTCAATTGCACCAACCGTCAAGCTGTTGATGAGGTTTTTAAATACCGACTTGAGCAGATGCACGTGATGAGGTAGGGTGACGTGGCCGCTTAATCGAGTTTAGAACTGGTTTTACTGTAGTCTAATACCGCACGGTTTGAATGACATCCTCTCTTTCTCCTCTTTGCACCTTCCTGACGTTGCGGCGCCGGGCGCCCTTCGCAAAACACGGGAATTGCTGCCGCGCTCTCGGTCACTCCTGGCCAGAGTCCGCCTCCTCGCAGCCGGGCTGTGTCGGCGCCTTAACCTTTATTCAGGTCGATCGTCCCCTATGTCAAGCAGCATAAAAACCCCTCGGACTCAAGTCAGGGGCTTCGACGTTCTTTCTTGCTGCGACATCCTCGACCGGCTTTGCTCTGGCCCACCCGCCCGCTTTCCTTTATGGATTCACGCCGTAGACTACTATAATTTGTGTATTGGCCATCTTTCCCTTATACACATCTTCTTGCAGGTTCCTACCCAGCCACGGTTCCGAGGTTCACAATCTCAGTAGGAGGTTTTTAATCGAATGGTGGCACGGAGATATCGGACCGTGTGACGAAAGTAACGTGATGTGATTAAGTGACAGAAAGTTGGGGGTGAACCTCTCCACAGCGGCTGGCGGATAACATCTGTAAACAACATAGCCACAATTTCGCGAAATCACTCGAACGTCTCTTGGATAGCTCAGTCACTTCAAAATAAAATAGTCGCCAAGATTAATCCACTCAAAAACGACTACGTGATACTATTTATCCGCTTCGTGGATTTTAATATGATGGGCTACGTCATCTTGGAGTGAATTACAGTGGAAAAGGGTGGTTTCTCCAACAAACTCACAACAGCACCCAAAATAAAAATTTAAGACTCATACTACACTTTTATAAAAGCCACTATGTGGTTTTGGATGCATCAGACTATTTTATTTTGAAGTGACTGAGCTATCCAAGAGACGTTCGAGTGATTTCGCGAAATTGTGGCTATGTTGTTTACAGATGTTATCCGCCAGCCGCTGTGGAGAGGTTCACCCCCAACTTTCTGTCACTTAATCACATCACGTTACTTTCGTCACACGGTCCGATATCTCCGTGCCACCATTCGATTAAAAACCTCCTACTGAGATTGTGAACCTCGGAACCGCGGCTGGGTAGGAACCTGATCTTCTTGGGGCTCAGGTTTTTAAATACTGGGACTGGGCAACGCGGTCCAAATGGCCAAAGTGTTTGTACTTGTTTATTGATGACATGGATTAGGCCTCTCCGAGGCGGGCGCTGAACCTTTAGGTCGGTGCACGAACCGGTGCTCTTCGGCTTTCCGCTTCACTCCCATGACTTATGCTAAGACACCAAAGAGACATTAATTTAATAATTCTATTGCGTGCCTTCTAAATACAAGATGAAGAGTTGGAAGTTTGAACAACAATGGTACAGCACATATGGACAGGTGGGGATTACCGGTATGCTCCGATAAATTGGGAGTCCCGCCTTGTCTGCGGGGAAAATGACTCGGGAACAATGGATGGGGACGAGGTGGACCACATGAAAACGACCCCGTGTAATGGATGGGGAATATGTGGCGGCAGGCGGGGGCACCTGGGGCTGCGAAGGTACAAAGATATCTGGTCGGCGAGAGATTTTTCGGCATCGACTGGGGCCAGGCAGGCATGTCTTATCGAATTTCGAGTCTGTTGCTTACTCAAAGGTCAATAGGTCGATGGAAATTAGCACGAACGACATACCTGTCAATTGACCATGAACTCGTCTCGCCATCTCTCCTGATTCAAGATCTCGACGTGTCCACACCGTAGAACCACGATAACAGCTCGCGAGAATATGTGTTTGTTTTCTGTGCCTTAAGCTTGAGTTTGGTGTGTTTCAATTCTTCTCATAGCCCTTGGGAGATGTTTTTTTTGCGCGGCGCTCTATCCCTGTATAGTTGATACAAATGTTCCAGGGCTCATTTTGGAGATTCCTAGCTTGATCGCAAGGTTCTTGATGCAGAACCGGTCATGACAGCCCCGTAATAAGGCACCTAAAATATATTGTGAGTAATGTAATGATATAATTCAACTCATACTACCTTGCCGCCAAGGTCGTTGGCTCCTTTACAGGCAGAGAGGCCAATAAGCTACTGCTGCTGTTGCCCCCGTCCCTTCATGTCGCTCGATGGGTAAAAATGGCAGTCTTGGCCTGTCGCGATAGCGAAGGCCTCACCCATGACCCATGCTCTGTTCATATATACAGACTATTTTTGTTTCCCCGGTGCAGTCTGGCATCAATTAGTGTCGAGCAACGATTGAGCTTTTCGTTTTCTGATCCCAAGAAGCAGCACGCACAGTTGAATTTCAACGGGTGTAAGCGAAGGCAGACTTAATCCAGCCAGCACAGCTTCAGACCTCAATACAAGACAAGCTTCTGTGCATTGATGAACGAGAAACTCCGAGCGTAAAGTATCGGCACTCTGCCTCTTCTCACCAGATAGTCTCGCAGACATACGTTGATGGCGTACAGTCATCTTCCTCAAAGCAAGAACATCAATTTGGTGATTAATGACAAGGAAATGTACAACAGCAATTTTATCTTGCAAAGAGATACGAACAAAAGGATCGCGTTCATTTATAATCCAATCTCTGTCCATTTTCAAAATCTGAATGCCCCGCGTACGAGGTGCTGCTGGTGTGCCAGCAGTTTGAACATCCTGACCGGATATTCCATCTCGCGTACGAGATGTTTGGGTTTCTCGTGTACGAGGTATCCCGGGGGCTACAGCATCGATGCCTCGCGTACTTGGCATCGGTGAGGGGGCAGGTACTGCACTAGGTCCACCCGTGGAAACTGATGAGGCCGAGAGATGCCCACCGATGCCCGCTTGGAACATCAGTGCAAGAGGCAGGGAGGCTGAAACTAAACAAGTATGAAGCATGAGAAAGTAATGATACACGAAGCAATGGCGCACCTATGGACGATGACTGGGCAGAAGCTGAGCCGAGGGTTCGAAGATCCAGTGAGCCACAACTTAGATGCACAACCACCTGATGTGCCGAGTCGCGCACAAGGTGGAGCCAGTCCAAGCCGAGCACCAAGTCGCAGGGCAAAGAAGCAGTCACGGGGACATCGAGCAAGAGCAGAGAGATGACGCCCGTATTGCAAGGAAGTGTTACAGGCCCGGAGAGCTGGGAGCCGCGTGTAGGGAGCCCCGAATTGATCACCCAATCCAGGGAAACACAAGACCTCGCAGCACGACCATCGAATCCAGTAGATACGGGCGTATCGCAGGAGGTAGCGAAGGAGGGCATGGGGGAGAAAGTAAAGATGCGAGTGCCGGATATATCAATGATCAAGTGATCTCCGCGTTGGAAAGTCGCATGGCAACAGATATCAGCCTGAGGACAAAGCGGAAATGAGTAATAGCCAAAATTGAACTTAACAGAATTTCTTTATCTACTCGCAACGGACCAGCGTTGGATTCAGAAATTCAATCGAGAACACTGGTTGAGCATTTCAATTTTTTCACCTTCTTTTTCAGTGAAAAATGTCGTTTATTTTTCACACATTTTTCACTGAAAAAGCAGGTGAAAATTTTAAAACTTTTTCAGCACTTTCTCAATTCAAGGTGAAAAATTCGAAATAAAATAAGAAAGTGATGAAAATGTTTTGAAATTTTCACCTGCTTTTTCAGTGAAAAATGTGTGAAAAATAAACGACATTTTTCACTGAAAAAGAAGGTGAAAATTTTGAAATGTTCAACCAGTGGAAGAAGATTTCAGAAATATGCTCAAATTTCTTTTGGATATTACTTTCTTTACCACTTGCCTGATAATTTCTTTCTGGGCGATGACCAATTTATATGATGAAATGCTGTGTTGGCCGAAACCGATGTTCCCCAGGGAAGCTAAACCTAAAGGTTCAGCAATGAAGTCACCCCGCCAAAATGTGATGATCAAA
This sequence comes from Mycena sp. CBHHK59/15, assembly GCA_029204085.1. Lineage (NCBI taxonomy): Eukaryota > Fungi > Basidiomycota > Agaricomycetes > Agaricales > Mycenaceae > Mycena > Mycena sp. CBHHK59/15. The sequence goes on from JARGXW010000132.1 coordinate 125,204, forward strand.
CACTGACCCATTTTTTGGCTGCTGTTGCCATCGTGCTGCCAGACTTGAGAGGCAAAGTCCACCCGAATTAGCCTGCCTGTGTTTTGGCCGAACGGATTTCGAGAGAAGCCAAATTTGGTGTAGATACATATAGTGGGGAGACCATATGGCAAGATTAGAAAAAATCCTTCGGCCAAAACACAGATTCAGTTGATTTATTCAACATCTGAAACAGAGGAAAGCGAGGAAAGCATTCATGTGCCTCAAAAACGCGTCCTCGCGCGAGCGTTACCAAATGCGTGACATTGTGTGACATAGCGCGTCGCGTCAGTTTTTGCGTGCCTCTGCAACCCAACGGATGCTGTCCTTGACTGCAAATATTGGAAAAGTATGTCTATAGTGGGACATGTATTTTGTCACTAACTATGGGGAACTACTCTGAAGGATATTGTATCAATTTGACAACCTTGAAGCTGCTGTGCATACCGAGTGCATACTCCCATGAGCATGGCAGTGCTAATCCGGTACCCGAAGTGCCCGCAGTGCATTCTGCACAGATAGCGGTGATTATTGAGGACTTCGAGGTTGAGGAGGATGTTGAAATGGAGGAATGATGTTTAGAACTGATTGAATATATGTGTCCGGCTTGAACTCACTACTACCTACCTGCCAGAAATGTATTCCAAAGGTGTTTAGAAATATATTCAACTCAAATATCCTGTATTCATTCATCTCTGGACTCGCTTGTACATTCATCGAGACATTGATTCCAGCGGCGTGATCTGAGGTGGCTATACACTTAGTAAGCAGCCCATCAAAATGTGATCGCTGCCCAGTCCCATAAATACCGACTTGAGCAGATGCACGTGATGAGGTAGGGTGACGTGGCCGCTTAATAGTAACTAACTGTCAATGCAAGGACGTCCGGGCCGGTTAAGCCCGCACCAGGGCAGTGTCAGGTCAGAAAAAAAGTTGGGTACCCTCAGGATTTGGGTCGCAATCGGTCCCAGGCCCACCTGGAACCTTTTAAAGGCTCTTTCAATGAATCACCAAGGTCTAATCAAGCTCTCAAGGTATCATTCGGGCTACCTGCTACCTTGTTTGGTTTTAAGAGCCCCTGTTTGACCGACTCGACAAGGGAACAATGTCATAGAAAATTAGAATTCTTTGCATTTGGGTGGAGTTCTTGTTGTGCATGATTTTTTTTACAAGGCTCTGTAAATTCTTGAGACTCGTTTCAAAGGCCTGGTATTTGTGAGAACCCAAGTGTCGGCAATCCAGAATAGACCAGGAGGATGTATTCTGGCACCGAGCAAGCGGCGAGAAGGACTTGAAGACAGGAGGATTCCGATAGAAGTTATGGATTCTCAACTATTGACAGAGTTGATCTACGTGAGTCCAAGCAACTAAAACTAGTATTTATACATAACTATTCAGGAGCTTGTCTAAGTAGGATCCGGGATGAGACTTTAGAAGAATAATATAAAGTAAGACCAGTAACATGAAAAGCGGTGAGGTCGGGGCGGAATAATAAATAGTGCCGCGAAACCTATACTAGGATGATCGCGTAGATCCGTGTCCGGCTTAGATCCGTGTTGTGGGAGCGAGGGGTTTCTCACAGTATTCATCAACTTCTTAGATCTGTCCATTTACCATGATTAACTTGGTTGACCAAGACTGGAAAAGTCAGACAACTTATTGATTATGTATGTATTATTTCTAAGTGTTATGGTGCTCCTCCAAGAGGTTTGTCGACCACAGGCAGCGACCACAATCAACAGGATTCAAGCGATTTCTGGACCCCTTGCACGTGCAGAATTACCTGATTTAGAGGTCACGCGCTGCATAGGAGGACAAATAAGTTAATAAAAGGTCCATTGACAGATGGGAACACCCTTGCTGCGATGTAAGGAGTCGTTTTTTACCCTTCACGGAATGTGCTAGCTTCGAACAAATTGTATTGTTAAAGCGTGTGCATGTAGTGGTAATGGGTAAGGTTTGACTGAACTATAGTAAATAAGAGTGTTAGTATTTATACTACAGGTTGTCCTGCAACCCTAATACATACAAATATTAGGCAACCCCAGGGGGGGTAAATAGTATAATAAAATCTCTTACACTTGCCCCACTATTATCAGGCACTGGGATCCTGGCCACCTTAAGGGTTTTAGGCCATTAGTAGATCCGCTGAGGGACTTCCCAAGTGCCCAAGGGCCACAAATGGTAAGTGTGCATCCTATGAACAAGTGAAGCCCATTTGGGCCAATTTTGGTGGCATTTTGACTGCACAGTGAATTTATTTTGGTCAGAACTCCTGAAAAGGCAATTTACAGGGCACCTGGCCACCTGCGCAAATTCATTGTTGCTGGTTCAGATGGTAGCTTGGCGGTGTATAATAATGTTCAAGGGACCTAAATCCTGTATTGGAGGCATTGAAATGTTACATTGGACGTATAAAAATGGTAGAACCAGAAGCTTCTGATGAGAGGTACAAGCGGCAGGATCCATGCTGCTAATCAAATGAGGACCGCACGGCAGTGAGAGGATGGGATTGGCCAAAATAAGTTACAGGTAGCTTCATGAGAAGGAGATGAACGTACCTGGACTTGCTGTTCCTTTCCTGAGTTGCACTGCCGAGAACCCGGCATTTAAACTTCACTACCACAGAAAATAGGGTGATTTAGTTTGTGAAACGATATTGAGAGAGGCATCAAACAAATAAAATGTTGGAATACCTTTAAAATGAAGCTTCATCCATCATAATGGACTATGCCAAGTGCTAGACCTGTAGCGTCAAAGCATCATCTGATATATGGTTCGTTGGTTTGTTGTTCTCAAGGTTGCATTGCAATCATCTGTGGGTCTTTAGCAAAGAAAGAGGGCAGCTCTGGAGGCATTGGTATGTCTGAAAACAAGCCCGAGATGAGGCAAGAAGAACAAGCCCCCAAAGTCGTGGATTGATAAAGAATTGGTAGAGAAACAGGTGAGATAGCCACCCAGAGTTAAGAGAATGATATTCTCACCCTTGGGCCTGTGATCAAACACAGCACAGCTTTTGATCAACCCATCAGTCTGCCTCCAAATTTGACATGGATTAGCGTCAGAGGTTGTACTCCCTCCCCTGAGTCCATGCCCTGAACATTGGGTAATATCCATCCTTATAGTTGCCAAGTGGCCAGCTACCTAGTGTGCACGATTGCCGGCTTGCAGTGGATTGCATAGGATTATAACTACCTGGCAGGGAAAGTCATAAGCCATTGCAAGCTGTCCCAAGGGGTGTAAGGTACTTATGGACTTGTGAGGGATTATGGTTACTCACAACCACTGTCAAGCCTTGACAGTGCACATTAACTGGCACTTGTGTTAATAAAATTTGAATTCACTCTAATTTAAACAGAGTGGAAGAATATATTCAATCAATGTTATTTACGCGCAAAACATGTCTTGGTCAACGCAATCTATCACATAGAATACCTCACGTGGCACTTTGAAGATGGGACAAAGTAGTGCTGCCTGCGTAACATGCTCCAGGGCAATGAATATTGAACTGGGACTCCATTCACGTATGGGGCAGTCAGTGCAGGTCCTCACAGCCCAGGTCGACTTGCGATAAGGGCATATTATCACCAAATCAAGAGTAATCTTGCATGGGAAATGGCAACGAAAAACTAATTCAAGTTGGCCCATTGCCAAGTCTTCACCTTGAGCTTTGTAGATGATGGAGTCGTACCGTTGACGTCCATGGAACTTGGGGTTGCAGCGCAAGATGTCTCTTCCATTGTTCCAATCAATTTTCGATTGAAACTCAATGTAGAGCACTTTGCATGGCTCGACCTGTGGGACGAGAGTGAATTTAATTAGCTTGGAGTACCCGATTCTTCAATGAGATACTGACCTGAACATTTTTGTCCTTGGAAACTGGATGGTTCGGATGATACTCTGCGAGATATTCCCTGAGGCGCATGTTGAAATCCCGGTACAACAGATCACTTCAATTCAATGTCTCAATGTGCATGCTAGTCATCTGAACATCTGCAGAGCCAAGTCTCCAGTGAGCCGTGGCAGTGTGGGATGGCAGAACTGTGTCTGTTTCGTCCTCTTCCTGGCTCCTCTGCCACTCATTTACCTTCATATCAAGCCGCACCATTGTTTCTTCATTTTCATCCATGATCGACATCTAACACATGGCCAGCTGAGTGAAGAGAACCAAACACAACCGCAATTAGGATGTCAACATACCTGGTGCTCGGTGTCCTTGCCATTCGTTTTTACATACTGAGCAGCTATCTCCTGTTGGAAACCTTCGCCAACATGAGTGTTGTGATTTCGGCTGGTACTTTTGTCTTTGAAGCAGCTGATTGTGTGCGACAGGAAATGCTGCTTGAGGAAGTTGAACGACTTGTTGTGGGTTTCTGAGACGTCCTGAATTTATGTGAATCCCAAGGCACAACGGTCAGAACCGAGGGTTACATACCTTGCAGCAGATACTTTACTAGCTTCTCTTAAGTTCCGGTTGGTTCCCATCCCTCTGGAACTCATAAGTTCTGCAGAACTCAAGTTTAATCAAAGTAGCCTGTAGCTCACTGCCTACCTGTATATGTAGTATATAGAAATTAGAACTCAAGTTTGGTTAGCGCCTCTTAAGTTCGGGCAGCACTTAAGTCATCATGGAACTGAAGATCATATAAACTGTAGTAAAAATACAATATGTGCAAAATGAAGAGATACTTAAGTCCCGCTGGACTGAAGTTCACCGCCGAACTGAAGACCAAGTTGCGACTTAAGTGCGGACATGTCTTCAGTTCTGGTGTTGCACTTGAGTTTCCGCCGGACTTGAGTTCGTGTGATTTTGTGCAGGACTTGAGTCCTTTCATTTGCTAGCGGAACTTCAGCTCCGTATTCTAACGCTTAGAAGTGGCAGCTACGTACCGCTTGGACATCGTGGGCTTCTTCGGGCTCTTGGGAACATATAAGTAGCTGATTACTCGTTAGCGTGATTGGCATGTAGACAATGACAAGAACTTACCGCTCTGCAGCTGGCCGTTTGACTTTCGTCCCAGCGATAGCCTCTATTTTTTCTTGCTCACGCTTCGCTGCAGCATCCTGAGTCGCATTCAGTCGCGCGCACATGGGACGTCAACGCCACGGCTTACCTGGGGCGTTATCCGGTTTCTCCTCGGGCACCCGTTTCCAGACGTAGACGCTTCAGGCCCTGCACCGTCTTCTGTATAAGGATTTCTAGAGCAGGCGTCCGAAATAGGAAATCCTATTTCCTTATCGGGGCAGACTTGGATGGACTGAAGTTCTGGCGCCGCAGACTTAAGTCCTCTCGTGGAACTTCAGATGTACGGGACTTAAGTGTATTAATATTCAGGATATATATATGGGACTTTAGTTGCGCATGGGACTTGAGTCGCGGACAGGACTTCAGTGGGAGCACAGGACTTCAGTGGGAGCACGGGACTTAAGTCCGCGGAACTTAAGTTCGGGCGAACGGGGAGGAGCACGGTTACAGATGCATTATATAGTGGTACGGTACAATACATGAACTTGAGTCCCTCGGAACTCATGAGTTCAAGGGGGATGGGAAGCAAGTACAACTTAAGATCACCTAGCCTAGTTTCATCTTGCAGATCCTTTCATATTCTGCTATAAATTTCCAAAGAAGCTCCAGGTGTGTTTCTACCACAACCTCGAGACCCAGCATAGTTAGGACCTTAACCATGATGCGGATAACGTGAACGAGACATGAATTTGGTGGGAGGAGTTGTATGATGCAGGGAAAGGCGCACTTGAACAAAAGAAAGTGAGTTCTGGGGATTAGTTGACACGGGTGCCAGCAATTACCTTGAGAATATTGAGAAAGGTTTCACCATCTGAGTAATCAATTGTTGTTGGGGACAAGAGGTGCTTCAGATCGCGCCAACACGGGAAGTTGGCCATCCTATCAGATCAGAGTGTCAGAAAATTCATAACAGGTCCACGCGAGAAATAACCGGCATACTTCGCATTGAATTTTGAGGCAAGGCTGCTGCGCTGGAGGAACCCCTTGATGAGGGGCCACATGTGTCAACCCCAAATGCTCCCGTCGAAAAAATGCAGGCAGTCATAGCCAGTGGCCTTGTATGGATCCGAGTTATTGAAATTCCACAGAAAATGCTAACGAACAGCATCAGTCGAAAGCAGCATTTGAAGATATTGTTCACTCACCTTGAAATCATGGAGGCCATATTTCTTGAGGTACTCATTGCGCTCCATCTTTCCAATGGGTGCTCTGGCAAGGACGTGAGACATTCAGGCCAGTCAGGGAAGGTCGTCTTTGTGAACGAGACATTGAGGGCAAGGATAAGGTGAGGTCAAATTACAGATCGCAAGCCAGGCTGCGAGCTCCTCAAAATCCATGGATTCAATGAGAACTCTTGGATATGCAACCTGCATGACACCATCGCTGAAGCATAGACCTCCCCATGGTGTGACCGCTGCTCGAGTGATGCCATTACAAGGTGGCACATACCGCAGTAGATCATTCACTTTAGTCGGTCATATTCTGATCTCATGGAGCCAGTGAGTGTATTTGGGTCGATTTAACGCAGACTGTGGGGCTAAGCAAGTATCATAATTAGTGCAACTCAACAACGCAGAAATCCAGTGGATGCACCATCTTCACAAATCCCACTAAAGCCGATCCGCCATTGCCTGAACCGTTCCGGGTCTTTGAATGAATCCAGCACCCACGGAATAAAATGGAATGCATCTTGACCTTCATGGATACAAGACCTTTGTCGAGCCAGACATGAAGACCCAAGTAACATGAGGGATAGAGGTCATCAGTGGGGAGGAAGTCCTATTTAAAGGTGTGGTTGAGCAAAATACAGGTGCAACAATAGCCTGATACGCACGTCCACATGTTTCCAGTTCCGTCCAGTTCACGGCTCGTCATACAGCTGATTGGAAAGATCTGCACTCACGTTCATGCACAAGTACTTCTCCTGGGAGAACTACGTGCTTAAGGGGGCGAGACCTTCATCGGTGACCCACTGCTTCATTATGAGCCATGGATTCTGCAATTCGACTTTGACCTCGTAAGTCCCACCAAACTCAGTGCCCTCAAATTCAACTGTCAAGACTTTGCAGCAAAACTGGAGAGCACAAAAAACTTCAACACCAAAGCAGAGTAGATACATACAAAGTAGTGTTGCTTACAGAAATGTTACTTGTCCGCGCCGCCGCCAAGGATTTCTCCATCTCTCAATGGTTGCGGAATGTGACGAAGCATAAAGAGAGAACTCAGTCGTGAAAGAGAGAACGACTAATATATATTATCTGTACCTAAAGAGAGAACTAGTACAGAGTGTCAATAAAGTAAATATATGTAAGGACAGCTGGACATACCTCAGTCGTGAAAGAGAGAACGACTGAGGTTTGTTTACGCTACGGCGAGGAAAATAAACAAGCTGTCAAATATATCCGGATTTGGAAGTAACGATGATGGAGTCGAATCTCATTACTCCCCCTCGACGATATCAGCGCGAATGTGCATCCCCAGCATGCCACGGAACTTCCCAAAGTCTGGCCGAAACAAGACCTTGGTGAAGATATCCGCGACATTATCGGCAGAAGGAACGTGCGGTGTCGCGATGGCCTGGTCCCGGACAGCACCTCGAATCCAGTGAAACTGAATCTTGATATGTTTGGTACGGTTTGAGATCTGATTTGGTGTACCAATCATTGTGATGGCTGAGGTGTTGTCGATGTACAGGGGAGTCGGGCCATTGCACGCGTGCTCAAGCTCGTGAAGCACTTGTCGCAGCCACATAATGACGCGACCAACATAGCTGGCGGAGTAGTACTCAGCCTCACCAGTGGACAATGCCGTCGCTGTCTGCTTCTTGGATGCCCAAGCGAGAGCGCCAGCCACGAAGAACACGGCATGCCCGGAGATCGAGTTTCCGTGATCCACCGCATTCCCATGGTCCGCGTCGCAGAACGCGAAGAGATCCGGGTCGTCAGACTCTCCACCAAGCGTGAGGACAAGGTCCCGTGTCGTGTAGAGGTACTGAATGATCCGCTTCACAGCCGTCCAATGCACCTTCCCTGGATTGCTCGAAAATTGAGCTACTTGACCCACGGAGTGCGAAATATCGGGACGCGTCATGATCGCGGCGTGGAGGATGGCGCCAACGGCAGACTGGTAAGGCTTGTCTGCCATGTATGCCTTCTGCTCATCGGTGACAGGGCAGTCGGCCTTCGACAGCGGGCGATCACGGCTCTTCTCCATGGGCGTGTAGACCGGATTTGAAGCCTCAAGGCTGTAACAACGTGCTAGATCGATGATGTACCGGCGATGCGAAAGGGAAATGGTGCGTGCCTTCCGGTCGCGGGTGATTTCGATGCCCAGAAGCGTTGATACCTCCCCCAGATCCTTGATAGGGACGTGCTCGCGGATCTGCGACTTCAAGAGCTTACTTCCGCAACGGAGCTGCAGAAGAGGCCGAGATCATCGACATGTGTCGAGATCATGGAGAGGGAACCCGGGATACGACGGACGAAGACGCAGGGGTCGGAGACGAGCGGACAGAAACCAATGTCGACAAGGATGGAGCGGAGCTTCTCATACCAAAGGTACACTGATTGTTTCAGTCCGTAAAGCGCCTTCTTTAACACCCAGACCTTCTTCTCCTGTCCAGCCATGATGTACCCGAGCGGCTGCTTCGCGTAGACCTCCTGGCCAGCGGGAATTTCGCTATTCAGGAACGCGGTTATCGACGTCCACGACGTGGATTTCGAGGTCGTAGTGGGCGGCCATGGAGCAGAGGAGACGGATGGACTCAATCTTCGCAACAGGTGCAAAGGTATCCCCGTAGTCGACACCATGTATCTGTGTATAGCCTTGGGCGACCAAGCGTGCTTTGTAGCGGACAATAATGCTGTTATTATCGCGCTTAATGGTGTAAACCCACTTGGTGCCGATAGGCTTACAGCCGGGAGGAAGGTCGGTGATAGTGTAGGTGTCGAGACGGAGGATGGAGTCGATTTCTTCGTCCATGGTGGCGATCCACTCGGGGGCATCCGGGCATGCAATGGCCTCCCAGTACGTGAGAGGAGTATCACCGTGAATAAGAGCGGCTAACTCGTCGCCAGGTTCTGGAACACCATCGTCAGGATCAAGTCCTGGATCATCCGGAGCGGCAGGTGCTCCCCCAGAAGCGGCCGGCTCGGGATCCTGTGCTCTAGCTTTGCAACCTGCTCAGCTTGGCGGGCCGAAGAGCGAGTTGGTGGACCCCAATCCTTACGCGGACGGGAGATGCGAGGTTTCTCGGGAAGAGAAGGAGGAGGGACGATGGGAGGTTGTGACGGGAGGCTGGAAGAAGGCGAGTCATCGTCAATATCGGCTTCGACAGAGGACGGGAAAATTTTGAAAGACTCGGCAGGTAAACTCTCCCCCTCAGCCAGACCGTATCCAACCGAATGGTCGTCAAATCCGACATGAATGGAGGTATAAATCTCCTTCTTGCCAGGGCGGTACACCTTGTAAGCCTTTTTAGTGTCGGAATAGCCCAAGAAGATTACGGGCTCCCCCCGATCATCGAATTTGTGTCTCTTCGGGTCCGGATTGTACAAGTAGGCCTTGCAACCGAAACGATGAAGGAATATGAAGTCGGGTTTGTGCTTCTCGACAAGCTCCAAGGGGGTGACTCCTTTTAGCGCGGCAGTGGGATTACAGTTGAGTGTGTAGACCATATAGTGAACGGCCTCGGCCCAGAAGGAGAAAGGGAGATGGGAGTCAATGAGGACGGTACGGACACGGTCGAAGATGGTGCGGAATCCGACCTCTGCAAGTCCGTTCTGCTCGGGAGTGCGGGGAGAAGTGGTTTCATGAAGAATTCCGCGCTCCTTCAAGAATGCCTCGAGAGCTAGAAGGATGTATTCGCCGCCATTGTCCATCCGAAGTATTCCCAATTTAACCCCGAGTAGATTCTCTACCAGTGCCAGCCATTGGTGTAGACCTCACTTTTGCGCTTCAGGAAAAATACCCATTTAAAACGGGCACTTTCTTCGGTGAGAGAGAAGACATAACGAGCGCCGCCCTTCGACCGAACGGGAGCAGGACCCCAAAGATCAGAGTGGACGCGACCGAGTAATCTGTCAGACTTCGGCGTCTTCGATAGTGGAAAAGACGCTTGAGTCAGTTTTCCGCGCATGCACACAGGAGGGTCTGCATCGAGATCTGCCTTGGAGATCCGGATACCGTCTACCAATTTCCTGCGAGCGAGGGCACGAATGGCCTTATAATTAAGATGTCCAAGACGATAATGGACGAGCTCGAGCGGAGAAAGTTGGGAGGTAATGGTGGAAAATGAAGTTTCCGACTGTGGAAGTGTGTCGAGGTGATAGAGGCGGTCTCCACGCTTCGTGCCAGTAAATGCTACATCTTCCTTGGAAATAATATTCTGAAGAAAGGAGCCCTGGTCATCGCGGTGGAAAATGACGCATCGGCCATGCCCAAATAAGGTATAGTGCTTGCGCTCGTCCATACGCGATACTGAGATCAGCGTTGGCGAGGAATTCGGGACATAAGCGGAGTCTCCGAACTCGAGCACAGCGATTTTGCCGTTGGGGAGCTGGGCCGGTAAACGAAGGGTGCCTCGCGCCTCGATCTTTACTTTGCCGTTGCCAAATCCCCGGACGTCAGCGGAGACAGGCTTGATCGACGAAGCGATGAACTGGGATCGGTCGGAGTGGATGGTCGCGGAGGTGCCAGAATCAATGATGATGGGAGGCGCGCCAGGCGTACGTGCACTATACGCGTGGTCGTCGACCAAAAGGGAATCATTTGGAGGAGATGTCGAATTTGAGGTCGAGCTGACGTCACGCGATGAATAAAGGAAACGCGTTGCCTCGGGGGCAACATAGGATTGCTCAAAACCAACAAAAGAAGAGTCGACACTTTCATCTCTGTCCCCACCATCTATATTGTGGGCTTTTTCTTTGCCCTTTTTAGCCTTGCCCCTTTTCTTTAGCTGTCTCGGTCCCTGGCCCTCTTTCGCTCCACCTTTCGCCCAGCAAGTTGCGGTAGCGTGCATATCACGCTTGCAGTTTGCACAGAAAAGCTTGCCCTTCTCGCAAGCAGAACGCTCTAGCGTGGCGAGGGCAGTGGCAAGCGCCGCTTCGCTGGGTGGTGCATCCGAGCCGGGTGTACGCCGTTTGGCGTCAAGGATCCCCTGGGCAACGCTGACCAGCGTGGTCTTGTCCTTCTCGATCTTAATCCCTTGGATATGCTGATACCAGGACTCTGGATCGCGGGGATCGGAAGGAAGCGTGCAAAGGAGGATGGTGGCAGTGATGTGATCCGGAATCTCGAAGGAGGAAAGCTGGAGCTGCTGTACGGCTTCCTGGAAATCTGTGATGTGCGCGGGAAGGTTGTCGTCTGATGTGAAGGGCTTGATGAGGCGGCGGAACCATAGCATGATGGAACCGGCACCGGACTGCCCAAATTCGGTCGCCAGCGCGTCCCAAGCTGCTTTCGAGGATTTAGCGGAGGAGATCTTCACAACGAGGTTTGGAGCGATGCAGCTCATGAGGACATTAAGTGCTGCTCGGTCCTTCTTCTTCCAGAAGGGTTTGTCTGCTGCTGTGCTGGGCTCAGCTTCGGTCCCATCCACAATGCCCCGCAATTCGCAATTATCGAACACAGTGAGCATGCAGATAGACCAAGGGAGGTAATTCTTTCATCTTTAAGACGGTCCACCTCTTGGCGTGGGAACCAGTGAGCCGCGGAGGTCGAAAGTTCCCATGACGTGGAACTCATAGTGACGACAGAAGAAGCTGATTGCACCGGCGTCGAGACACGCGAGGTGTGAGACGAAGATGGGGATGCGGGAGTCGAGGCCGGGGTAGGATAGGTTTGGATATTGTCTGGCTCCAGTGCTCAGCAGTGGATGGGGGAAATACACCTATATGGCGGGGCCCATAACCTAAAGAGAAAACTCAGTCGTGAAAGAGAGAACGACTAATATATATTATCTGTACCTAAAGAGAGAACTAGTACAGAGTGTCAATAAAGTAAATATATGTAAGGACAGCTGGACATACCTCAGTCGTGAAAGAGAGAACAACTGAGGTTTGTTTACGCTACGGCGAGGAAAATAAACAAGCTGTCAAATATATCCGGATTTGGAAGTAACGATGATGGAGTCGAATCTCATTAAAGCAGTCACTGGAGAACACACGAGCACGGAGGTCATTGAGGTCTTCATCTATTTCAGCATTGGGAGAGCACCTTCGAACACGGCGCAAAGTGAACATGTAGTCCGAATATGTTTTTAAGGGTGCCCAAGGACGAGCATCGGGCATTGGCACAGGGTGTGTGTCGTCTTCCGAAACTGGGGCTAGAGATGTACTAGTAGAACTGTCCAAAGGGATGATTTCGTTGGGCTTATTTGCATGCAGGTGGTGCTTCACGAAAATAAAGCGCAAAGGGAGAGCAACGGTGGAGATGGACCCTCATCACCAACTGGGAGATCCGAATCCTCGTCTCAATCCAAGTTCATCGGCATTTGTTGTAGATTTGGTGAGTCAGAAGTTGTATTACTTCGTCTATGTCCATTGCAACAGGCCCCTGTGCAGAGTTCTGTGACTACATTGTCAGTATACTTACTAAGATTTGCAAGAAAAACTGACCCACCAAGGCATTCAATGATTCCCCTTGGTGCTGCTTTGTTTGACAGACATGCTCCACGAGCACTCACTGATTTTGAGTGTGGATGCGGCAAACTCTATTGTGGTGCAGAAGATTCACAAGAACCTTCTTGCCGCAGAATTTACATGTTTTTCTGGGGAGAGTCGGCCGAGGGGGAGCCTTAGCAAGGTGGTATCCATGTTTCGGAGGCATGGGACACATTCAAGTGTGGTGAGTGGGATAGTGGCAGAATGCGGGACACGGGCTGATGTGTCATGGACGCGTTGATGTGATGTGATGGCATTTCTATCAAAGCGCTAAACAATGGCGGTCTATAAGTACAGTGTGTCTTCGTATTTGCCTCTTGTTCTCCTGCTACCAACTCTCCTTCATCATGCCCTCCTCCAGCCCACCACAGTCCACTCCTCCATTTTCGCCATCCCACGCCACACTTGACAACCTCCTGAAACTTGTCCAGCAGGTGACCCCGAGCAAGTCTTCAGACACTTTATGCAGAGTGCGTGGTCGATATTATTTTACTGGCCAACACTTCTTGACCCATGCTATAGCTCCACCGCAATATTCAAGCCCGCACCAACAAGGTTCAAGAGGATGTATCCACCCTTAAACAGCACATCACCAACCTCGAGAACCAAGCCACCACCACCGCACATTCCCGAAGGCAATCGTGCTGAACACGCCGACAACTCCATCCCCAATCCACTCACTGTTGAAGAGAGGGCTCACGAGAATGGCCACCAGTTCCTCATCGAGGAGGCTCTCTTTCTCATGGACTCCAATGTATTCACTGTCAATGAGGACAAGGACTTTGACCCAGCTGACGAGTTCTCTTCTGAAAAGAACAAGATTCAAGGGCAGCTCCTCCAAATTTTGCACTACCTCCTGGATGATATCAAGCACCTCTGTGAGACAGATTTAATTTGTGGTGCAGTGCGTGGCAGTCCTCTTCTGCATCTGTGTGACCTTACTCCCTCGCAGTTTATTGATGGGACAAGCGGCCAACACTCCAGCATCAGCAACCGCCTGTGGGGTGTGAGCCTGCCCCATATTGTGGACGATGTCAAACCATTCAAAACATCCTTGGGTTGCTTCAATGCCTTTGCCACACTCATTGGCTACCAGCCCAACACCTGCGAGCCCTATTACTCGAAGCTCAATGTTCCCATTCTCTACGATGGGTGGCAAGGCAAGAAAGATCTCAAAACTTTCTTGCGAGGCCCTGTTCTTCTAAATGTGCATCAATCCCACTGTCTACTTCCGCGCTGAGTTGTTCATTGCCTTAAGATTCATGCCTCCATCATTCGCGGGCTTAACAGTGCTGTAGGTCTCTTCAATGGCAAGTCCAAGTGGCTGACGGCCAAGTGTGTCGAAAATATATACAAGATTCATTGCACGACTCTCAGTGCAATCTCGAATAACGCCACTCTTGTGAGTCGTTCCTCAAATCTCTGTCATTGTGCTCATGGCAATTAGGCTATTTGGATGCATTCTGCTGATATGCAGCTCGTGGAAATCGGTGACGAGACAGGGATCAATTATTGCGAACGCCAGAGCTACTATCTAGAGCGCATCCTCGACGGCCTGGCAAACGACAAGGCCTGGGCCCACGACCTCGTTGCCTACTGGGACCACATCTTGTCTCCTAACGCAGATGCCCCATGTGACAGTGCCACAGGCAACCAGTCTCTAGAAGCAGGGGAAGATGAAGACAACTTCTTCGGCTCTGCGCCTCTGGTGGAACATCCACCAATGCCGGTAAGCTTCCTCTCTTTTAACACCTGTTGTTTATTGAGTTGATTTTTAAGACTTGTCCGGCTACGCATTTGAGCTTGCTGGTATGCTTTCGTACTGCAGGCGCGTTGGCTGATCACCAAGCCAACCCACGAACAACCACTGCATCGTTGTCGAGGCGGCGACGGTGCTGATTTATGTAATTCTGAATGCATGTAAACCCAGCTATATCAATTATGATTTTCTTCATTTTATCATGCTGCCTGCTCTTGTATTGCACTGTTATTTCTATTTGAAAAATAAAAGCTGCCCACTGTCGCTGCCTGCTGTTGCTCTAATTGTAACACCTTCTAAGCCATCTTAACTTTCATAAGCACCCGAGCATCTTTCAAGAGCTTGCCTGTACTTATAATCTGTGGCATGTCTTACGACGACTTACTACGGCATATATTAACCTTGGTCATGTGTTACAAGCCGGTCAAAGTATTATGACCCTACAGTGGCTTGTGAGCTAATATGATCCCGTACAATGTGTTTGGGATTTTTCTGACATAACTATTGTCCAGTTTTCACTCAAAATCAGCTTTTGGCTTTGCTATGTGCTACATTACTTGAAGACTTGTTCTTCAGGCTGCAGTCATCATGGACACCAAGAGTCGCCACTCAGACATTCGGTCTCACATCCATGAGGATCCAGCTGCTATGTCCAGTATCGGACTTGCAGAATCGGGCTCCTCCCGTTGGACTTTCAATGGAGATGGCTTACTCTGACTCAATGAGCGCATCTATGTTCCCTTGGTCAACAGAGTTTCCGACAAACTCCGGGTGCATGTTCTTCAACATAACCACGACCATATTCTTGCCAGACATTTCGGGCAAAACCGGACTTTGGATCTTGTCTGTTGGAGTTACACTTGGCCGGAACTCTGAAGCTTTGTTCGGGATTACTGCCTCTCTTGTGTCTTGTGCAAACACAACAAGAAGCTGCAACACAAATTGTATGGGTTGTTAAAACCCTTACCCGTTCCTTTGCGCCCATGGCATTCTATTTCTATGGACTTCATTTAGGAGTTACTTTCCTCGGGAGGTTACAACAGCATTCTAATCATTGTTGACCGTACCTCTAAGCAGGTCATTTTCATTCCTTGCCACACCACTATCACTTCAGCCAACTTTACTATGCTTTTCTTGATTCATGTTTTTTCAAAACACGGTATCCCTTCCCACGTAACCAGTGATCAGGGTTCGGAGTTTGTTTCGGCGTTCTTTTGCTCTCTTGGACAGTTGCTTAGCATGGAGTTGCACTTCACTTCAGGGTATCACCTGGATGCAGATGGGCAAACCTAACAAGCTAATCAGACTCTCAAGCAATACATCTGAATGTATACCTCATATCAGCAAGATGACTGGGACTGTCTACTTCCCTTGGCAGAGTTCACGTACAACAATGCTCCGAATGCTTCCACTGGAGTTTTACCTTTCTTCGCGAACAAGGGTTATCATCCAGCCTTGAATATTCACCCAGAGCGCAATGTTGCTAATACCTACACTAAAGACTTTGCTGTTGACCTCCAAAGTCTTCACGAATATCTCTGTGGGCAAATCACCTCCGCTCAGCAGACCTACAAGAAGACTGCGGATCGGAGAAGAAACCCCAGACCAGACTTTAAGGTCGGGGATTTGGTGTTTGCCTTGGCCAAGTACATCTGCACCACCTGTCCAACTCCGAAATTCTCCAAACAATACTTGGGCCCCTACAAAATCATTGCTAAGCCCAGTACCATGTCCTATACCCTTCGCCTGCCTAAAGAGCTTTGGGGTATCCATCCGGTCTTCCACGTCTCACAACTCAAGTCCCATCTTCCTAATCCATTCCCTACGCGCTCCAACGAACCGCCAGCAGCTGTTGAGGTTGTTGAAGGTAAAGAGCACTATGAGGTAAAGGACATAGTGGACTCGAGGTTGATCAGAGATGTAGAGTCCAACTCTGGTATAAGCTTGAATGGCTTGGCTATGAAGATACTGATGAGCAGGATACTTGGGTTGGAGCTGACGACATTCATGCACCTGAACTTGTCGAAAGCTTTCACAAGAGATATCCTAACAAACCAGGTCCGGACTATTAATTGGACTTCGGACTTCGGACTTGTGCTGTCTCTTCCTTGACACTGATTTTATTTTGGCCTCACCATTTCGGACTTTTGCTTGGACTTTTCTCCGGACTTCGTTTCAGACCCTCACTCGTTCAAATCATGCAAGAAAATTTATACATTATCCGGATTTTCTATCTACAAGTTGCTGGACATTTTCAACAATCCTCCTCAGGGATTCCTCCCCACTCCACTCTGTCATCTACTCCCTAAAACTCCGACTCTTCATCTGCTGGGGTTACGAGACCATCCTCCACCTCCATCTCCTCCTGCATCTCATCGGACTTACTCCTGGAGTTGCCAACTCCGAGATCCTCTTCTAGCTTTAGCCTCTGGCTCAAGTAATCCTCCCACTGATCCTCCAGCACTCCGAAGTCGAAGAAGATGTTGTCGAGGGTGGGCCTGAAGGACTCCTCCCGGAGTTCATTGCTGATGGGGAAATCAACCATTAGGGGATCAGAGGAGGCAGAGAGTTGGCTGAGGCAGGGAATCAGCCCTATGGAAAAGTCGATATCCTCCTGCATTGCCCAGTCAGCCATCTTTCCCATTACGTGCTCCATCCGGGTCACCACCTTGAACAACCGTTGCTGGTCTCATTAGACAGCGCAGTAACAGGACTGGAGTTGCCTATACATCTCTTTAAGCTGCGCAAGCTCGAAGAAGCACAGGCAATCCGGAGTGCACCAGTGTCTGTGCCTCGGGACTCGAACACACGCCTGCTTGGTCGTCCCGGACTTCTTCTCGGGGCTCACATGCATCAGACTTGTGGCAGGAACCAGTATTGCACTACTGGAGTTTGTGTTAGGGTTGGTGTCCAGACTTGGCGACGTTGTCGTCGCCCTAGCCTTGCCCTTGTTCAACTTGGGAGTGCGTCCGGCCCGCTGGATTTCCACAAACTCACACTTCTCTTTGCGAGATTGGCAACAAGTGCAGGCAACACTCTTGCCAGCACAAAGCATGCAGACTGAGCCAGACTTCATGCACTAGGCGCAAACTACCAAGAATGTCAGCCAGGGTTTCAAAACTTTATACTACTGGACTTATGTTGCGCTGGTGTTCGGAGTTGCTTGGCATTCCCGGAGTTGGCACTAGAGTTAGAGCTCATAAGGATGGACTATGACATAGTGCTGGTGGGTTAAAAGTTTCGGGGTCCGAACTCCACACCACTCTGGATTTTATACTCTCCACGACTATCAACATCGTCATCAAATCATCATTGATTTGGTTGCCATGACAGTCTGCAGTTATCTAGAAATCTTTGGACTTTCTCGGCATCCTCGGACCTTCAGATTTTGGAGTTGCACTATGGTACCACTCTAAAGACCCTTGAGGGTAAGGGTCTTAAGAGGGGGATACTGTTATGTACATGCAACTTCGACCGGATATCAGTGATTAGTCAACTCTGCCGATCATGCTGCCACTTCCGGAGTTTATCTGACTTGCTCATTCCATCCTACTCATCGGCCTGCCGGCTCCTTGTCAACTCCGACCAGACTTATTGTTTACAGACTTATACTTACTAAATGTTCACAAGATATCTTGATGACTTATTGTCCATGGACTTATACTTAGTAATCTTTCACAAGATTGTCTTGACGACTTAATTGTCCATGGACTTATACTTACTAACCTTTCTCACCTTATTGTCTTTCACTAAACAATTAGCTTACTAGTATTTAAGCTAAGTAGTTTAGCCTCTGTTCGTTAGTTTGATTATTAAAGTTCTTCGTCACTAAACAGCGTTGGCTGGACTTCTTGTCTCGACTCTAACTCTAGTCTTGTCCAACTCCAGTTCTTCTCGGACTTCTGTTTGTTGGTCAGCAAACCCCAGTAGTCACACATTCTCTATAGTGTTGTAAACCCCAACCATTCTAGCCCATCGGACTTTCATCTACAACGATCCCTGGCCCAGCATATAACAGTAAGGTTTGACTAAACTATAGTAAATAAGAGTGCTAGTATTTATACTACAGGTCATCCTGCAACCCTAATACATACAAATATTAGGCAACCCCAGAAGGGGGGGGGGGGGGGGGGGGTAAATAGTATAATAAAATCTCTTACATGTGATGAGCTGGACATCATGACATGTGCCTCAGGTGCATTGAACTTTGTTCTTGAATCTTACTATAATGCCAAGAGAAATGCAGAACAGAGAATTAGATATTCACTCGCATCTCACCAACAAATGGGCCCTTGTACAGCTGTCTATTCAAATATATTTGGTCTCCCAGGGAAGGAGGGAGGGAGGTGTATTACTGCGGTGGTCCCTAAAAGGAACAAACAGGCTCCATACCTACATACATAGTGTCATATGTATACTACAGACACCCTTGGCCAATTCGCTGTGATAAACTAAGCAACTAGAACCTAATCCTCTCACGAAGTAGTTACAAAGGAAGGTAATATATATCTACGAGGTTCTGAATGCTACAGGAAGGTATTGAGGGATGGAATCATAGTAAGCAAGGACATCAAAGATGTATCTAGCAAAGCGAGTCACCACCTTTCATGAAGGAACGAGCATGAGCAAAAATGTGCAATGGGTAACATCCATGTAGCTTGACTCAAGCCAGGGCTCGAAAAGGATACATCGGCGAGGAATTGAGCTCTAAGATCCACAAGCCATGGATCAGCTTCACAGTTGAGGAGAGCATGGTCCTCATCCTCGACAGCATCCAATCCTGCATAGGTGGAATGCACGTGGCACCTTCTTCCTGTATCATGCAGGATATCGAAGGTGTTTGACACTGAGATTGTAATCCCTGAGATACAAGCGAGTGATAGCTTGACGATGAGCAGGGATGGCAACTTTAAGGTAGTGGCAAAGTTGCTGAGTGATGAGCACCAGTTGCTTCTCATCTGTCAGCTCCAAACGATTTCGTAACAGGTGGGGCTTCTCCAAATAGTTGATATCATGCTGCAAGTTGGCATTAAGGCCATTGAGGACGCTCTTTGTAATCACATCTAATGATGGGATTGACAGAAGATCATCAGCTCCGACATGTACGGGCATGGGGAGTTGACTAAGCATGATTACTAAGTCAGATGCCCAACCTGGATTCCCTTTCCTGAGTAGGTTGAGGGAGTCAAGCAGCACATCATGTACGACACATTGGGGGTTGATCTCCACTATGTATGTAACAAAGACAGCCAAGCACCAGCAAAAGTCAGCGGATCCGAACAGGCATCAAACCTGTTTCCATGAACAGAACAGCTTGCATTAAGTGAGGGTTGACTCTGAGGAGACGATGCAAAAAAAAGGTGTTAGGTGTCTAAGTGTTCTTGTAGGAGGCTCCCGTTGATGTTGAGGGAGACCTCATATCCAGACATAAGGTAACAGTCCACGCAGGCCACGTAGAGTTGAATACCTTCGTGCACTGGTATTGATCCGATGTGATTCTTGAGAGCAAAGATGGCATGTGCAATGCTCCTTATTTTCGATGCTTTGATCATGTAACAGTGAGTAAAGATGTGCACATGCATGGATGAGAACCACATTCCGACGTATTTGAACTCATGGACAAGAGTCACCGTAAGGTCGCCAAGATGCAGAATCAGGAGTACGGATGGCAGAGGACCAAATATCATCCACTTGGACTTATTAGCACTGATGAAGACCCTCTTATTAGAACACCAGAAGAAGAACTTGGTGACCTTCGCTTGTTCAGCACGCGCCCAGTGTACGGCACAGAGGAGGATGAATATGTTGTCGTTGGTGCAATGACCAGGGTGAAACCCTGTCTGCGAGTCGGGAACCATATCATTTGCATCAGTCCACTCTCGTAGCCTCTCATCGAATAGGAGTGTCAGGACCTTTAAAAGGCAGCATTCCAGTCCTACCAGATAGTAGCTCTCAGGATCATAGACTGATCTGCCTTGTTTCAGGATCCTGATAAGCAGAGTCACCAGCCATTACTGCAGTACATTGATTGTCTTGACACATGTGTTATAGAGCTGAACAAGCACTTTGTTAGGAATTGTCATGATTTTCGAGTATGAGACAGCATCAATCCCTTTTGTACTCTGGAAGCTCTTTTTTCACAGTTTCTGCTTGATATCCTCAATGGCTTTAATAGTAAAGCAGTGGGAGAAGATTCCTTGGGATGTATGATCTGTCATGTGCTTTGGAATTGTGGCATTGAGTCCCTTCACAATATTGTGGAGGATTTCGTCAAAGTGCGCAGGAATATCATCGGGAGGATTAAGTCACGCCTTGAATGAGTCATGGAGTTGGTCGATAGTGACCTGCTGCTGCACTGGTTTGTCATCTGTCCATCTGTGCACGAGCTCCCAAAACTCTTTACTCAACTTGCAAGCAAGGAGTTTCAGTAGGTTTTCACGCAGCAGCTCACGCTCCCTATGTTGAGTGATCAGGCTGGAAATCTGAGAAGTGCCACGGTGTGTACCTCCGATGACCTCAATAGGCATCATTAGAATCGACGACATCGTCAACACTGATGTCGGGGACAGGCTCAGCCTTCAGTTCGGGTACTTCTGCGAGCAGTGTAGACACCTTCTCCACACTTGGTATTACACCAGAAGTGCCTCGAGTTTCATGCAGCCCTTCATCAGGCATGATACAATGAGTTGTATTGGATGTCACAATAAGAGCTTCCTTCGTGAGAGCTCTTATGGCAGCTATACTCAGGTTACCAATGTTGGCACAGTATTACATACATGCAACTCCAACCGGATATCAGTGATTAGTCAGCTCTGCCGATCATGCTGCCATCTTACTCACCAGCCCATTGGCTCTTCATCAACTCCAACCGGACTTATTGTTCACGGACTTATACTTACTAATCTTTCACAAGATGTCTTGATGACTTATTGTCCACAGACTTATACTTACTAATCTTTCACAAGATTGTCTTGACGACTTAATTGTCCACAGACTTATACTTACTAATTTTTCTCACTTTATTGTCTTTCACTAAACAATTAGCTTATTAGTATTTAAGCTAAGTAGTTTAGCTGCCGTTCATTAGTTTGATTATTAAAGTTCTTCATTACTAAACAGTGTTGGCCGGACTTCCTGTCTTGACTCTAACTCCGTCACCATCCCTTACGAACTAAGCTCTGGACTTATCCAACTCCGATAGTTCTCAGACTTCTGTTTTTTGGTCAGCGAACCCCAATAGTCGCACACTCTCTGTAGTGTTGTGAACCCCGACTGTTCTAGCCTCTCGGACTTCCTTATCTGAAGATCCCCAGCCCGGCATATAACACACAAACCCATCTGAATTTGACTGGTGCCTTGTGGTGTGCAATCCACATGGCAGCGGTGTGATAGGGACTGTGGTTCTACTGGATGCAGGGTAATATTTGCAAGTAAAGTAGTGTTCGTCCTCTAGAGGGAATGAATTTTACAGCCTTAAGTTGAGATGAAAGGCTTAAGTCTTGTACTAGTTAGAATCTCCTGTGTCTGTTTGAATGATAGTTAGTTGGTTAATTTGATGGGGGTCTGGAGTTCCCAATAATATTGTTTCTCACTACTGGTACATAGCTGAATCGTCTCCACGCGCATAGGAAGCACTAGGTCGCCCTTTTAAAACCCATATCCTTCACCGGATATGTTGATACAAATCTGGGCCTTCTTGGAAGATAGACAGTGAATTCTGTTCTACAAGCAAAGCTGTTAAAAAGGCTCTGTTGTGGTGCGGGTTCACTTCGTAAGCCCCCAAGGATATGTAGTTTTTATGGGACTAATGGAATGGACACTGTCCACTTTGAAAGCAAGCGGAAGAATGATGTCCACAGGTCTCTGATTGCATGCCACGTTACTGCGAATGGTTAAACAAAGGCAGATGCTTTAACAGGCTACATGAAGGATGTGGATGGCTCCTCGGAGGGTTCACACACTTCGAAACGCTAATACTGTTGATAGGTTATGAAGCAGAGAATGGATCTGGGTAATTGATTTGTTTCCGCTCAGTCGCTTGGTGTCAGAATGGATCTGTAGCAAGGACTAGTGCAGTACTGGAGCTCTTTTGGAGCTTTTATGGTATAAAATCTGTTAGTGGGCAGTGCCCCTCAGGACCTAGAGAGGACTGAAGAGTTGTGAAGTGCCTAAAGGACAACACTTCCGGGGATTATTTTTGTTCAGAATAGAGGATGAGTAAAGAAAAGAGCCCTTGGTGACCAGTGAACTCTATAAATTGGCAGGTTCCTACTATTCTGCTCTAGTCTAGGACTGTAGCAGAAAGTGGGGGAGTTCAGAAATGCTTTCTCCAGATATAGTAGGTGGTATTTATACTGTTCCTAAAGTCCATGTGATTTTTTCTTATTCTGACAACTCCATTCATCTTTCCGACAATTGGGAACAGGTCCCCCTCTTCCCGCTCTCCCCCCTAGTTGTGCGGAATCATTGTATGAGTTCGCGGACTGATTTCCTAGTATGCGGAATGGCTCTGTAAGCCAGTGGACTGTATGTCTTCATCTGACATGTCGGAAACATTCGTGGTGTGTTTCTTGTAGGTGGAGTGACTCTGCGAGCGTGTGGACCGTGTAATTGTTGGTCGGAATTGGTCGTGGATGGTCATGGGACGTGATAAAGTGATCCCTGTACCAGCAGATAGTGC
This sequence comes from Mycena sp. CBHHK59/15, assembly GCA_029204085.1. Taxonomy (NCBI): domain Eukaryota; kingdom Fungi; phylum Basidiomycota; class Agaricomycetes; order Agaricales; family Mycenaceae; genus Mycena; species Mycena sp. CBHHK59/15. The sequence goes on from JARGXW010000132.1 coordinate 148,348, forward strand.
AATTCTTGGCCAGATCAGGTCATAGACAGTCGTAAAGCATGGATGAGTGACTCTGGAGATTGCAGACAATGCAATTCTTGGTTGAACTTGGTCATAGACAGTTGCGGAGTGTGGCGGAGTGACTCTGGGCCCGGCAGACAATGCAATTCTTGGTCGGACTTGGCTGTAGACAATCACGGAGTGTGGCGAAATAATCCTGAAACCAGCAGACAGTGTAATTGTTGGTCAGACTCGGTCGTGGACAGTCACAGAGCATGATCTTATGCATATAATATTGGGAAACGAGACTGTGTGGGTTGGTGTCTTGTGTATGTTCACAACGGTGGGCAAACATAGTGCAGCCTCACAGTTGTATGCAGCACATCACCATGTGTGCATGGCCAACTTCTGTTCACATTGTCCATGGCCCAGTAGCAGAACAAGTGCACAATGTACTCGGATGAGCAGTATATAAGGAGCATGCAGTCTGGTACCGCGACCTGTAGAGCCTAGAGCACACCCATCACCCCAGCCCGTGAAAGGGTTTGCAGACTGCTATCCATGGAGAATCCCAAGTTTTTATGATTATTTTCCCCCCACCATAGTGCAAACGAAGCTTTAGCAGAAGACAATCCACAGCCTTTGGAAACTGTTCCGATGTGTACGGAAATAGAATTTCCAGGTGCTGACACCAGCCCGTACAGCCATGCACATGCCTCGCTGGGGTTCAGACAAGCATTCAGAGTGGATTTGAGGAGAATGTCGAGAAGTGTTGGAGCACTAAAAGCCACAGGAGACAGTCGAGGTTCCCGACACAGTGAAGCATAACATCTCCCTTTGGGGAGTTCCACCGATATGTGTAACTGAGTATGTGTAACTGAGCATGGTCGGACATTGAGGACACTTTGACAATACTCAGTGCATGGTCATGTATGCGAGAGATTAGCCTGGGAGTAATGCAAACAAAGTCAATGACCTTGGAACCCAGTGCCTGGAAAGAGGTGAAGCATCCAGGGCTCACATTCTCCTTCACTGTTCCGCTAAGCACACTCATTAACGTGTCCAAACACAGCTGAAGGAGCCACCGGCTGCACCCATTTATTTCGACATCCCTGGAGATTCATGGGAACATTGATCCCATTGTGCTCCTCTCCCCAATACGTGCATTAGTGTCACCTGCCATCAGCAGTGGTTTGTCGAAACATCTTGAGCATGTTGTTACTGCTTCGCTAAATTTAATTTCTGGATTTGTGTCCATCCATTCAATCCATCTGGATGAGAACAGAGGTATGCACCTATAAGAAATATGTTGTGGAGGTCGAGGACAGCGAGGTCCAGGGTGCATAGTTCAGTGCAGAGAGTGTACTCTATTCCAATCCGAATCACAAGTGCCACACCACCCCATGCCTGCTGTATCCCAGGACGATCTGGCCGACTAAAGGCAATTATTTCAAAGCCACAGGGAATCAAGAGTGTAGATTCCTCACCAATGCGGAGGAAGGTTGGAAGATGACAATGTTGTTGTCAGTGACGAGTTTCACAATATCAGGTTCATCAATTTTGACAGCCAGCCTTCCGTTTATATTCTAAGCACTGATTCTAAGATTTAATACCACAGTTACTAATTAGCCTGAGAAAGACCTGTATGGAGATATTCTACCATGGGCATGCTTCATTATCTGGGTTTGTATCCTTTCTCTTTTCATACACTGCAGGCACTGCCATGTGCAGAGGAGCCATTCAGGCAGGCGGGTTGTCACAGACGGGTTGTCACAGAGCCTGTCAATGAACATCTGCCCCACATCTGCTCTGTGAAAGCAGATGCTGATCACAGTGGACGGGAGGTGCACTGGAGGAACCACACTGCAAAAAGTGTTTGAGCTATCCATCCCAAGATCCTGCATCACCATATGTGCAATCTTCGCAGGGGATATGTGTGGGGAAACCTGAATGTCCCACAGGTAGACATCAAAGAAGTGAATGTTGTCAGGCTTCAAGTGTTTGCTAATGGGCTCTCCATATCCTTCAAAAGGCACCTTCCTCTTCATTGACACAGCTGGGCCACTCTGTGCACGTTCCGTCACAGCCAGGAATGGACCTGTGGGGCGACCCGAGGTACTAGCAAGGGTCAGTGCCCTCGCATTTGCATTCCAGACAGCACGGGACAGAGATGCAACCTCAACAGGGAGATTGACAAGGTCTTTGACACACTCGGTGAGGTTGCTAACTGTGCTGCATCCTTCGGCGAGAAGAGCCTTGAGACGGGTGATGTCTGCAGAGTGGTCAGGAGGAGACTCAGGGGACATCATGAGCTGCCCGTTCATCAGGTCCTCCAGTCATGTAGTGAGTTCAACTTGTTGTGTGCTCACGATCTCTTGCAGTTCATGGATATGCCTGTTGATCTGGAGAACCCAAGTACACATGCAGAGCTCATTCTCAGAGGTGCGCTCGTGGTACTGGGCGACTCTTTCACCTTTAACAGGGGGCAGCATCTCAGCCTGTGTGTAGATCTCCCAGTCGGATGGAGCAACATCGTCGAAAGTCACCACAGATGACGTGCAAATCAGGGCAAAGCCTACGAAGTTCTTAGGATTTGAAGACCTGGCAGAACCCCCTGCCTGTGAGGGTTTTGCTGTGCTGGTGTGATTCTTGAAGCTGCGCAAGGTCTGTGAAACCATGGAACGTTCCTGTGAAGCAGGTGGGAGGTCACCATCTATACAGCATAACTTGTGAGGGGAATTCAGAGGATACGGAGCAGGTGAAGCTCACAGCTATCCATTGTCCTGTGTCCATTGTTTCCCATGCCTCCAGATATGGGGTTCTGCAGCGGCTGTCCAACGTCTAGTGCATGTGAACAGATGGCAAAAATGCTCGGTAATAGGTGCTTACAATCATCTTCATCTGCATTGACAAAATCCTCCTCATCCTCAGGCTCGAATGCCTTGGGGGAAGCAGCATGTGCAGGAATGCAAATCGGGGGCAGACACACATAGTCCATCGTTGTGGTAGTGTCATCTGTTCGGGTGTCTGAGGAGACAGAGGCTCAGCGAGCAGCACAGAGGGTTGGGAGGGGGGTGTCCAAGTTCACCCCAGTCAAAGACGGAGTGGTAATAGCGGGTGTGGGACCAGCAAGAGTGCGCGGGCTGGTAAGACTATTGTCAGTCATCGTCGGATGAGATGCTGCAGTCAAGCGCTCCACATACACATTTTCTACTGTCCAAGCAGTCTCCTATACCTGGCCTCCATTGCGAGAGGCCAGACACAGGGTGAGCGGAAGCAGGAACAGCAAGAATGAAGGGTGGAGATCATGTTGTGAGGCTACACTATGTTTGCCCACCCTTGCGAACGTACACAAGACACCAACCCGCATCTCGTTTCACAACGTCCTACACCTCCGCGACTGTCTACAATCAAGTCCGACCAGCAACTACATCATCTGCTGGCTCCAGGATCACCCTGCCATGCTCCGCGACAGTCTACACCCTGGTCCGACCAAGAATTGCACTATCCGCTGGCACAGGGATCACTCCGCCACGTTCTGTGACCATCCACAACCAATTCCGACTGACAACTACACCATCTGCTGGCTCCAGGATCATTCCACTACACTCTGTGATTGTCTACAACCAAGTTTGCATTGTCTGCCAGCCCCAGAGTCACTCTGCCATGCTCCACGACAGTCTACGACCTGGTCTGACCAAGAATTGCATTATCCGCTGGTACAGGGATCACTCCACCACATCCCGTGACCATCCACGACCAATTCCGACCAACAATTACACAGTCCACACGCTCGCAGAGTCACTCCACCTACAAGAAACACACCACGAACGTTTCCGACATGTCAGACGAAGACATATGCAGTCCACTGGCTCACAGAGCCATTCCGCATACTAGGAAATCAGTCTGCAAGCTCATACAATGATTCCGCACAACTAGGGGGGAGAGCAGGAACAGGGGGACCTGTTCCCAATTGTCGGAAAGATGAATGGAGTTGTCAGAATAAGGAAAAATCACATGAACTTTAGGAACAGTATAAATACCACCCACTGTATCTGGAGAAAGCATCTCCAAACTCCCCCTGCTTTCTGCTACTATCCTAGACTAGAGCGGAATAGTAGGAACCTGCCAAATCTATAGAGTTCACTGGTCACCAGGGGCTCTCTTCTTTACTCATCCTCCATTCTGAACAAGAATAATCCCCGGAAGTGTTGTCCTTTAGGCACTTCACAAACTCTTCAGTCCTCTCCAGGTCCTGAGAAGCACTGCTCACCAACAGATTTTATACCGTAAAGCTCCAAAAGAGCTCCAGTACGGCACCAGTTCTTGGTACAGATCCATTCTGACCCCAAACGACTGTGAGGAAACAAATCAATTACCCAGATCCATTCTCCACTTCAGAGCCTGTCAACAATATTAGAGTTTAAAAGTGTGCAGACTCTTTGAGGAGCCATCCACATCCTTCACATAGCCTGTTGAAGCATCTGTCTTCTATGTTTAATCATTTGTGGTACTGTGGAGCGTGATCGGAGACCTGCAGAGATCATTCTTCTGCTTGCTTTCAAAAGCAGACAGTGTCCATTCCATTAAAACCCATAAAAACTACACATCCTTGGAGGCTTACGAAGCAAACCCACATCGCGACAGAGGCTTTTTAACAGCTCTGCCTGTAGAACGGAATTCACCGTCTATCCTCCAAGAAGGCCCCAGAATCATGTCAACATATCCAGTAAAGGATACAGGTTTTAGAAAGGGCAACCTAGTGCTTCCTACACGAGTGAAGACGATTCCGCCATGTACCAGTAGTGCGAAACAATATTATTGGGAAATCCAGACCCCATCAGACAAATCATAACTATTACATTAACCAACTACCTTTCATTCACACAGGAAACTTTAACAAGCACAATACCTAAGCCCTCCATCTCAACTTAAGGTTGTAAATTTTATTCCCTCTAGAGGACAAACACTACTATACTTGCAAATACTACCCTACATCCAGTGGAACTGCAATCCCGATCACAATGTGCCACACCATCAGCCAGGGGTTTGGGTGCAATAGACCAGGCGACGTGCAGCAGCCACCAGTGTCGAACAACCAAGCATTTGGCACCGCCCCGTGAGTTGTAACACTTGTAGGTAGGACAGGAATGGGTGTTGTTCCATAGTTGGTGGCCACGAGTGCAGCGGGAGCAAAGCAGGATTAATCAGCATGAAAGTCTGTGATCTCTGCATGACCAGCATCGGGCGTACCTTGTAACCGGTGGAACCCCTCGGCATGTAATATAACGAGGGGTATATAATTCCACATGCTCCTTTCCAGCATATTGCAGTGAGACAGGGTGGCGAGGCCCCACCAGTGAAGATGAGCCCACCCAGCTGCTCCTCATCGTCACAATGGGCACAGATATCATGGCTGCGAGAGAAGCCATTGGTCTCATTTCAGGCAAGGGAAGCATTATCATAGTAATTTGCCAGGCAGGTCCATGCAGTTTTAATATCACCAGTGGTACTGGTCTTGAGTTCACTGACCTCCATCCACTCAGCAGAGCCAGTAATGAAGGCAGTCTTCTCATCGAAACATATGACTAGCTCACGGTGCAGGCAGAGGTCATAGTGGATGGACGATTGGTGCAAGGGGTGCCCTGATGTACACCTGGTGTAGGAACACAAAATCTATTAGTTGTTGTAGTGGTTAATGCCAGTGCCACTAATTTTGGCTCAGTTCCGTTGGTCCATGGTTCAATCCTCTGTACACACATTTTTTTATTTCGCGAATTTATCTCTACCTCATCTCACTGGCGCAAACATCATTATCAGCAACACCTATACTCTTCACTGTTTCCATTTCATTCATTTTGGCTGTTCCAAAACACGAAACACCGAATTTTGTGACATTGATGAGGCTTGAACAGTTCAGATACTAAACATCAACTCCTGCTACTTGGGCCATTGAACATGTAACCTCAAATATGATTTGCAAAGTGCATTCCTTCCCTCAATGCAGCCCAGGTATGCCTGCATTTTTCTTCGACCCTGTCTGAAAGGAACTACTCCACAAGGGGTTGGTCATCAAATAAGCTGCCGTAAAACACAGTCCTTTGCACCAAATTTCAGAGGTCCTTCAAAAGCAAACAATTCCATTTTCCTGCTCCATTTCCACCTAATTATCTTGATTTTTCGGTCCAATTCAATGGTGAAATATTGCAAAAAATGCACAAGCAGGTGTATATATGGCTCAAGGCACATGCCAAAAAATTCTACGCTGCACACATGATTTTAGCACAACCTATACATTACTCAAAGTATCTTTATTTCAAGGAAGGGCATGCAAACAGCCCATATATACACTAGACGCGGTAAGTGGAAGATCACGTGCAACTTAAGGCAGGTCAAATTAGGATATGTAGTGCCCAATTGAGCACTAAAGTTGATGCAATCCATCAGGGATGTGTCAGCTAATAGTCCAAATCCAGTCTCCTACCCAGCCACACGTTACGGGGTTGGCGATTCTCAGTAGCAGTATTGGTGGTCGAAATCTCAGTATGATTGCAGCCAAAACTTCATGACAAGCCGAAATTTTGACCCAGGGCCTTCTAGATTCAGGTTTAGGCATGAAAGTAGGTATAGTTTGTATGATAAATTTTCGTTTCAAAAAAATTGGGGTGTCTCATAGCGTGGGGAAAAAAAAACGCAAAATCTGGAGCGAAAATTTCGAAATTTAGTGTACCTATTCTCGGCACTTCGCATCTCAGCAGCACGGTGCTTGGCAGCGGCCTTCTCCCGCTTCTCAAGCCATCTCTCTTTGCGCTCGTCATACGTCCGCGGCTTGGGCTGCGCTTCCCAGGCCTCGAAATAGTCGGTGTCTTCCTCTGTGTCAGATTCCGTATCACTCTCCCACAGATTGTCCCCGTTGTCGTCTGGTTCAGTTTCGGCATTCCCGGGGATAGGCTGAGACAGGGCAAACATCCCCCCGGTGACCCTGTGCTGGTGAGAGGCGGTTTGGGCGACCCGTGGCATGGTGTGGAACGAGAGGAAGACGTCGGGCGCAATTGATGGTGGAGCACAGCCACTGGTTATGACCGGCCTGAACCGAAAACGCAAAATCTCGGTGGGAAAATATATATTTTCATCTTTTTGAACTTTTGCTCCAGGGGATCTGTAGAGGGCCTTCTTATAGTGCTATTTACACCATAACTTGATGCATGAGTTAAAACTAGAGGAACAGTAGCAATTCCCAAATCGGGACAAAAGTTCGTCACAAAGTTCCGTCTGCAATCATAAGAATGTTTGATGACAATTCAGTGATGGCCCATCAATCCATCACACATTTCATATTCCGAACTCTTATTTTTTCCAACCTCTCCACGGCGGCTGGTGTTTTACAAATGTAAACAACATAGCCACAATCATATAATATATTTCTTTGCCACACCCAACAGAAAACCCACTCAACTCTCGAGGCCCACAATTACTACAATAGCCCAAAGGGTGCATCCCCAAAATTTTGAGAAGGAAGGACTTTGGAGTGAGAAGTTCAACCAGCCTTCCTCAACCAAGTGGCTATGTTGTTTGCATTTGTAAAATGCCAGCCGCTGTGAGGGGTTGGAAAAAATAAATCGGAGTATGAAATGTGTGATGGATTGATGGGCCATCACTAAATTGTCATCGTAATTCATTATATTATCGCCCTCCGGGCAGACCTGGTTCCTTCGGTGGCTATTTTAATGTTATGTTATCAACAAACAAAAATACTTGTTTGCCTCAGTTGGAATTCTTCATGTATTCCGCAGCATTTGTTATTTTGATGTTGTTGCACGTTCGACCCTGCTAACTGTTGTTTTATTTTTAATTTTGCAACCCATCATTCAGTGGTTATTTTAATGCCGAGGTCATGATGTTTTACTGCCCGAACCCATCAGGTGACTCGAAGGAACCACCACTTTTTATCCTAGCTCAGTATGGCTTTCTACCGCCACACTGCATTTTTCGCATCCCTGCATAGTGCCACCATGTATCTGTCAATTGTATTGAAATTCAGCTGAAATATGTCTTCACATACTAACTACTTGCCTCAAAATCAATCATGTCCTATATGTATCCCGAGTATGGATCTTTCAAATTCTCAATTGACACGCCTGCCAGAGCGAAGCGGAGGTGTATCTTGTTCTATGTGACGGCTTATAGGAACCAAGAACTAATAGATTTTTGGACTAAGCTGACATGCCGACATTGTTGGCACCCCTCAGATATTCCGCTGAGATATTCTATGCTTATGGACTGTCAACCAATAAAGCTAATTAAATGGTAGGGATATATATATATATATATTAGAGCTTATTGGCAAGTGATGAAAAATGGTCGGAGACCTGAGCAAAAGTTTTCTCCACAAGGACTCCACAGTCTGCTGGGATGCCTCCAGCCCTGTTTCCGAAAGCCTGAAGCTCGCTCCAGACAAGGCAAGGACATTAACACTATGCACTGAGTAGCACTGCAGAAAAAAACTGTGTTTGCAGGCGCTGTATTTGACAAGAACCCTGTGCAGAACGGTCGTACTTGCGCAATAAACTGTAGAGTAAAGACTTCGATAATCAAAACGGAGCAAGAACTAATAAAGAGAGATCCATTTTTCATCACTTGCCAATAATCTCTATTCCCCTTGATTTTTGGGTTTTTTTTGGGCCTTCTACCGTGGACATTGACGGCTGCGGCGGGCACTTTGATGGGGGTGATGGCAGTATGATGACGGGGACGGGAACATCCGATGATGCCAACAGAAATGTTTTGATGGGGTGATGGCGGCGTAATGGTAGGCACGGGAACATCTGATGATGCTGGAGGAGCGAGGAAGCCCTCACCGAGGCATTTGCGAACATCGTGCGCATCAGCCATGAGGATGACGCCGCCGCCGCCACCTAGTTATAGTGTACGACATCGGTGGGCACTTTAATGGGGGTGATGGCAGCATGATGGCGGCGGAACATCCGAAGATGCCAACGGAGATGATGCTTTGATGGGGTGATGGCGGTGTGATGGAAGGCACGGGAACATCCGATGATGCTGGAGGAGGAATGGGCAAGGAAGCCGAGGTGTTTGCGAACATCGACAGGTGCTTTGATGAGGCGTGATGGCAGGCACGGGAACATCCGATGATGCTGGCGGAGATGCGGCGGAGAGGTGTAGCCCTTGAGACCGAACATATCGGGGAAACTCCGGTTTGATCCGAATGCTGGCCAATCAGAGCGTGGGACGAAATCCATATTTTGAAAATTCGGACAGACAGACAATTAGCTGTCTCAGACCTGGTTACCTACGGAACCAGGAACTCAAGCATTCCTACTGAGATTTCGACCACCAATACTGCTACTGAGAATCGCCAACCCCGTAACATGCGGCTGGGTAGGAGACTGCCAACAGGCCCCGTGAAGCTCCAGCCAACGGTTGTCCGGAAAATAAGCTTTTTGAGAGCGAAATTTGGGGATTTCCTTGTCAGATATAAGCTTTTCGGGGCCAAAATCCGCGAACCCTTGTCCGGAATAAAGCTTTTTGAGGCGACTTTTTGAGATTTTGGATGGTGGAAGGCTCCGGGAGGTGCCGAAAATTTGGTACAATTGTGCGGTGGAGTGTGCCACTCCAAGACAGCGGGGAGCGCACGAGCAGATGGTGTCACTAGCTAAGACATGAGGTGATGCTATCTAGAGGTCCCTGCCAAGCACGACCAAACTCCCTACTACATGTGCCCAACACAAAAATGGCGACGTCCTCGTCGCCTCACGGAACTCCTAGCCCACAAACTCTAAGCTCCACCTCCAGCCCTGATCCATCCCAATGCTGTGAGCGCCTGACTCAAGTCACGAAGGCGGGGGTCTCGATCCCAATCGAGCGGGAACTGCGGGACGGGTTTGTCGGACGGCGGGAATGAAGTCGGCGTGCGGAAGGCGATAGATGGCGGCGGATAAGAATACGATGGCGTTGAACGTCGTGGTGCTGCATGAATAGTCGATTTTTTCTGCGGTCGGCGAATAGAATGCATCTGCGGCGAATGATTTTGTAACGAGGATGAAGTCGGGGGTCGTGGAGAGCGTCGGCGGCGCTGCTGCAAACTTGCGAACGGCTGCGGAGAGCCCTTGACAAGAGCTGAGAAATCGCGTGGAGTTGATGGCGGCGATTCGGAACGCAAGGGAGATGTTGGAGGGGTCGATGCATCCTCGCCCCAGTCCAACGGTGCAGGGGCGGGGCTGACATCGACGGGGGCAGCAATCGTGACGGTAACGGCGTCCGCTTGTGCAGAGACGACGGACAGGGAACAGGGGGAAGGGAGGGAGGGTAAGACAAGACTCGCCTGCGACGCGCGCGACTGCTGCAGCTCGGAACATAGCTTCCAGCCCACGTCAAAGCCCCATACCCGCTCCCGCTCCAGCTCCTTTGCAACGGTAGGTGCCACCTCCTTCCTTCCTAGAAGCCTCCCCTCTTTCAGCCCATGCCCGAATCCATAACGAAGAGCGGTTTTCCACAGCTGACGAAGGTGATAATGTACGTCCTCATGAGCGCTGTCCTCGTTCCATGCTGCGAAAAGTGCGTCCGAGCACAGGTCGCCAATGATTTGCTCTTCTTCCTCAGATAAGATCGGGGGATCTGCAGGTGCCATTGGACGCGAGAGGACTGCAGGTGATAGAGGCGGCGGGGGCAGAGCGGGGCGAAGACAGCAGGGGAGACGCGACGCAAAACGGCGGGAGAATACACGATGGAAAACGGCAGGACAATACAACACGACACGGCTCTTCTTCACGGGGGTCCACAGGTCCACGGGTCATGGAAGTTGTCTAAAACGCAGATGGCTGGTTCGTCGGAGGTCGTGCGAGGGTACGAATCAAACCCTCATCACCAAGATGGAGTGTGCCACTCCAAGACAGCGGGGAGCGCACGAGCAGATGGTGTCACTAGCTAAGACACGAGGTGATGCTATCTAGAGGTCCCTGCCAAGCACGACCAAACTCCCTACTACAGCGGATGTAAGCATCGGCATCTCGGCACTCCAAGACGATATAAGCTTTTTCAGGCCAGAAACTGCGCAAAACATAAGCTTTTTGAGGCCAAAATTGAAGGTTTTGTCCGGACAACCCTTGGCTGGAGCTTCACGGGGCCTCTGCCAACAAAGGCCCTTAACAAATGTATCTATCTTCGACTCGGACATCGGGTCATCTCTATGCCCCAGAATACACCCAGTTTGTACACAGATTACTTTGGTACATGCACAGACAGCTGAGGCGCCGCCAGCTGGGATAAATAGGTCTATCGTGCATCAGCAGTGAATATGAAGTCATGAGTGTATGGAGAAAACCTTACTTTAATCCATCGCTCCCTCTGATCGGGAACATGATCAAACATAATGTACCGCTTATCGTTCTGAGCCAAGTAAGGGTTCGAAACATGTAAATTCGATGAAATCCATACCTTTAAAACTTTTTCGATTTCTATTACATCCACACTTTTGGCAAGAATTTTCATATCAACTTTGCCGCCGCCGCCCTCTCCTTCATCCTCTTCGAGCTCATCAGCTTTAACGCCACCATCAACCTGGCAAGAAGATCAACGCGAATTATTCGATGAATGAACTGAACCTACACCTTCCCCTCCAATCTTTCTGAGCTTTCCCCAAAAATCGACAAATGAATTTTCGGCGAGCATCTCATCAAACGCTTTCCTGGATTCCGTGGTTCGTTCTCGCTGCCATTTCTCGAATTCATGCTCCAGGGAAAGAGCGTTCAGTGCCAACTTTGTCACCGGTAGAGTGGCAAGCAGCAAGGGAACAGGCAAGGAATCAAACGTAGTGGCAAGTGTTGGTGCATGTGCATTGAAAAGGGCATAGAGGCCTGACATATGTTTGGCGCGCAGATGTCCAATGTGCGCGTGAAATAGATTTATTTGCGCATTTAGAGGGAGGGGGGAGTTGTGGAAACGCGGGTCCGTGGAGAGTTGCGGGACAACCGCTTCCCAGCTTATCTGGTAAAAATGTGAGAAACTGCACACATCAAAGTGAACCTCGTACCTTGGGATCCCGCACGGCATCCGTGAGCATACTCCTAGAACAGTCGAGGACACATGGTAAGCGCCACGCCATAGCTGTTCTGGACCAGATAAACTGAACGGCGCACTTGAATAACAATTCCCCTTCCTCTTGGTTTCCCAATTGACGTGATCGCCCTATTTCAGCTTCCACACGACCAAGATCTGCTCGAACTTTCTCTTCCCTTTCTTTGACAGCCTGTTCGGCGCGCTCCTGGCGTCTTTTTTGCTGCTCTTCATGCGTTGCCCCAGCCTCAGCGACGATGTGCTTGCCTTCAGGGCCACTCTCAACTTTGGAGGTTGACCCGGATGCTTTTCCTTTCAAGAAGGTATTGAAGAGCTCCTCGCGAAGGGAAGAAGATCCTACGGCATCGTAGCGAGGATCGTCTGATACCTTGCGTTTTACCTGGTGAGGACATCAAACTTGAGCAGTTGGCCTGTCAGGTCAGTTCAGACTCACGTCTTTCCAAACCAAATCCTCGCCCCCGACCACTCGCCCCCGCAACAAAATAAAAAAATTGGTTTCAGCCTGTTGAGCGGCGACCCTTTTTTCTTCGACGCTTATCAGTAATGCACGAATCAACGACGTTCAGAAACTCACTTTCACCCAGCTCTCTAATCCACTCTCTGAACTTTTTTTCCCTTTCTCTGTCATCGCGACCCCACCCGTAGAAACGCCTGTCCTTCTTCCACGCACGGCGAAAATCAGACCAGGTAGTTCTCGTGCTCTTTACCTCGTCTTTCAGAAATTGTTCGAATTCTTCCTTTGGGCTCATCGTCTCTTTTCCCTTCTTCACGTTGGCCTGCCGGATTTCACGTGCGCGTTCTCGACAGTACTCATCGAAAGCTTCGCGACGTGCTGATACTGATGGAAGTAGAACATATCGGGGATCTGAAACGAACTCAGGTAAAGCTGAGTCCCAGGGATGTAGCGGGTTTATGTCTTTCTCCCGAAGTAGTGTCTAGTGTATCGCATGACGAGGAGGACAACGATGAGAGTTAAATGGGCTTACCTTGAATAAGGCTTTAGCCTCCTCAATCGATAAATCCACCCGTTTCGGCATATTTAGCTGGGCGGCCAGCAACCTCTGGATTTCCACTTCCGCCTCGTCTTTCAATCGCTTGGCTTCGTCCTCGGCCCTCTTCTTTTCAACTTCAGCCTCGGCAGCTAATTGTGCAGCGGCTTCCTGCTGCCAACCTTCTTCTTCACTCTCTTCGCTCTCGTCATCCACCTCTTCAGTGTCGGTTTTAGTCCTTTTGGCGATAATGACTTCATCAACCGGGACCGGTTCCTCGGCCTTGCGCTTCACTGCGTCCGTTACTTCGCTCTTGATCCTCTCGATTTCTCGCGCAACTTCGACCTCTACAGGTGAGTCTCGCATAGATGTTTCGACCCCCCGTTCGTTTTCTTGTTGTTCCAGTAATTCGACTGCGGTTTTAATCTCGTCGGGGATGTGCCATATGCTCTCCTTCTTCACCTTGTGAGAATAGAAAATATTACCCTCCGTGGTTTTTACGCGCAACCAGTCGGTGCCTGGAATTAGCGTTTTTACGAGGGGCTTTTCCTTCTTCTTTGCGGGCACCTGTGCCATTGGCGGGGGAAGCGGTCGCACATATGTTGATTCTTTAGTGTGGACATTGAAGAAATACGGCAGACCAACAGGACCTAAGGAAAGGATCACGAATGCAAGAGTCTTAATAGCTGCATCACGCACTGAGATGCTCAGTCCAACCGAAAGGGAGGGGACTGGAAGTGAATGGGGTAGACATGAACTAGGTTCGGAGCAAGCCTGTCTCCGGTCCGGCGCGCCGGACTATCTCGGAGAGAGGCTTGCCGCAAACTCGTGAAAAAAGGGGATTTGTTGGAAGTCGAATATCTACAGCAGTTCTGAGCAGAATCGCTCAGTATAAAGAGCTAAAGCGCTTATTCGATTGAGTCCTTTCAATCTATTAACTCAGTTCTGACATTGGCGTCCCCAGACCGTTGTTAATCGGCGTTTTTTGGGAAGGGTCATTTCGCAGAAATCGGCATCAAACAAAATATGTGTTCATCGTATTCCGTACGTTTTATGGGCTCTATGAAACCATGGAGTCTCTACAACAATATTGTTCACCAAAACTTAAGCGATTCACGGGCTTTCTGGCTTAGAACACACACTTCTCTCTGAACATCCATTTTGGGAAAGTGACCCACGACACGATGAAATGGGTGAAAAGAATATTTAGCATGATGTTAGTGGTTTAAATCATGTGTGAGAGGGTTGAGACGTGTTTTTGGTCCCAGTGGACATGGGAGGCGGACGGAGAGGCCGGGAGAGACACAATGCGATGCTGACAAATCATGCCCACAAACTGGTCTCTTTTTGTCCTGCTCTAGAAAGTTGATTCTGGGACCGTTTGATACTCTTAAAAGGTGGAGACCTATCGTAATTCACGTCCCAACAATTCTGTCTCCTCAAAACTATTTTAGACTGTCAAATAACAATTTAATGCGGAAGTCTTTGTTCAGAATACATTTTCTCCATAGCTACATCAACGTCCGAATAATAAGGCTCTCGGGCAGTAAAGGTCAACTCTGAGGAGGCTATCTTATGCAGATTGCTAATAAGAACAAATGATTCTAAGTGACCCAGAGATTTGACGCATTTGCTGTCGCAGGAGAACGCGCCGAACACATCCCCATTTTTTCTGAGTTTGAGACAAGCCCCTTCTCAGAAGGCGCTGCGAAGCACGTGCTGGTCATGTGAGCTGAGAAGGCGGCTTGATCCGAACCTAGACCCTTTTGGTAACTTTCTTGGCCACACCCATAGTTACACGTGAGTAATAGTTTCCATATTCGGTATGCGAGACTGATCGTTTCCCATGTTCTATTCGGGATTTCGCACAGAACACCGTCAGCTGAACCTTTTTGATGGCCCTATGATCATCATGGCGGGCGGTATAAGTACACGCAAAGTCGAAGCCAAACGCCTTCGAAGATCAGCCACTCCCCACCTCGTGAACCTGATTCTGACATTTCTGAAGCTCGGAGATCAGCTCAAGGTGGTTCTCGATGTCTTTGCTATCCAGAGATTATGATCGTGCCATGACCAAGAAGGTATCTTGTGCGTTTTGGCTGATTCCGGTGACGAACTAATCTCTCCAACTCAAAAGATCTTGTGGAAGTTGGATTGTCATATCTTGCCACCGCTAGCTCTATTGTGGTTGTGTAATTTCATTGACCGCTCCAATGTCGGAAGTAAGGCGCGACAGTTTAAATTTGTGTTGCACAGCACAGTTTGACAATTTCTCTGCAAGACGCACGGATCGCCGGATTAGAGCGCGATACTCATCTTCATGGCAACCAATTTAATACAGTGCTTACGGTGTTTTACGCGACGTAAATATGTCCTGGTCTTTTTCTTCTGCACCATATTCATAACGTAGATATCTCCTTGTCGAGATTCCTTCCAATCTAGTCTTGAAGAAAATGAAACCGAACGTAGGAACCAAATACCAATGGCAATGACTATGATGCAATTTGCTTCATGCAGCGTTGGATCCCGATTCTTGTTTGTGCTTGGGTAAAGAGAATCGCCTTCACTCTCTACGAGACAACTCAGATAATGTGACTCAGGGAGCAATAACCACTTTGACCGCACTGGGTCAGTCGTTTCAAGCAATCGGTGTCATCTGAAACTGCAACTATTGACAGTCAAAAATTTTGGCGGCCTCATTGCGATACGAATGTGCCTAGGTCTATGCGAAGGTATGTGATAACGTGCGAGCTCTGTGAGTTTTCTGACTGCCTTCTTTACGTGAAGGGGGATTATTACCGGGAATCGTAAGGTTTTTTATAAGCGCGGATTGTACTCAGTTTTCTCTTTGCTTTCAGATACTCTACCTGAGCACCATCTACAAGCCTCATGAACTTCAGTTGCGGTCAGTGCTCTGCCAGAATTTCTATGGAAATCCAGATATTTATTGCATGAATCAGAGTTGGGATTTTCTATGCTTCAGCCTCACTTTCTGGTGCATTTGGAGGTCGATCATCAGTCTTTCCACAAAAATAGCCTTCTAATGCTTGATATCAGGACTTCTCGCCACCGCCATTCTTAGTATGGATGGAGTTGGTTCACTGCCTGGCTGGAAGGTATGCCGCAACCCACGGACAATCGAAACTCTTTAATATAGTTTCCCATCCAGTGGATATTCATACTGGAGGGATTAGCGACTGTGCTGTCCGGTTTCATAGCGGCCTTCTTGTTACCTGAAAGCATATCTGGGGCGTCTTTCTTGTCCGAGGAAGAGAAAACATTTGCTTGTGAGACTTCAGTAGTAACTGCATAGATGTATCTTAACAATTATTTATTATAGTGGAACGCTTCCATCGACATGACTCGACAATCTCAAGTGCAGCTCCCCCTGGGGCCGCTCAATCCGAAACCGAAAAATCTGACATTTACACAATGGAGCAAGTTGCTGATTCACCTAGCCCTGGCACTACGCCAGTCCAAATGATGGACGAAAAATTTGAATGGCGAGAAGTTATACGAGGTATGCTGGACGCTGAGTCATCATAACTGTCCAATGAACTTACTAATCACTATGTACAGGGTTGACGGACTTTCAAGCATGGACCACGGGGATCGCGTACTTAGGGCTAATTGTGCGTTAGTTGATATTGCTGAATTTCTTTTCTAATACCTTGCTTTAGGTGTCGCTTTACTCTTACTCGTTGTTTGTTTGGTCTTTGACCCATCATTTCTTACCGTTTTGACAAACAAATTTCAGGTTCTTACCTACGATAGTGACCGGTCTTCACTATACAGGCAAAAGCGCTCAACTTCATAGTGTGCCACCCTACGTTCCTGCCACAGTTTTGACAGGTGCGCGTGTGCCAATTTCTATGGAAATCGACCATAGTTTCTGCAGTGATTGTGGCTGTGCTGAGCGATCGGCTTAAATGGCGGGGGCCTTTTATTCTCATCTGCTTGCCTTTCTCGATTGTGCGTCTCCTAACCGTCATAATTTAAAAATACTTACGTGCTACACAGGCAGGATATATTCTCGCCATCGTTGCCACTACCAATGCAGCAAGGTAAAGTTGATATTCAACAGTGGCACCTACATATTGAACATTCCTTTCTAGATACGGCGCCGTCTTTCTAATTGGTATGTGTAGCTATCTATTTGGCTCTTCCATAATTAAATTCCAGCATAGCGGCCGGTATCTATCCGAGCGCGCCAGCCATATTGTAAGTTAATTTTATCCCCTTCCTACGACTGGCGACGCCATCCAAGGTCGTCCCAGACAGACGTTACTGACCGAAATTGCGAGGTCCATACTTCCTAACAACGGCGCTGGATACTACAAAAGAGCGACAACAACGGTAAAAGCGCTAGTGCTACAAAGGGAACAAAAAAAGGATTGATTGAAGCTCTGGTAGGCCCTTCAACTTGCCGTTGCAAACTCTGGGTTGGTACCAATTTTCTTCCCATCTTGGCCTTACAAATGCTGTCTTTCTCAGCGGTTTCATTGCAACAAACATCTACACCTCCGATCAAGCACCTACGTATATCAAGGGCCATAGCATCGTTCTTGGCTTTCTGATCCTTGCCTGGGCTCTTATCGCGCTGAACGTGTAAGCGGATTTTTAAGCCGTTTTTTCCCTTCTCAAATTCTTTGATAGGTGGTATTGTATCCGGGAAAACAAAGCCCGAGCTGGAGGTTGTCGGCAATCAAACATTGAAGCGTACGAGGAGTTGCTGAAGAGTGGGAGGACTAGAGCACCGATTGGAGATAGACATCCATCTGTGAAAATTTCCAGCCTCTCTGCTATTGTCCTTGCTGACCTCCATGAATCAGTTTCGTTTCACGCTCTAGTTCAGGTCTATTCAATCATCAATGAATCACACTTTTCAGGACAAATTCCATATCTATCTCATGCCTCCGACCGAATTTGGTCTTCTGTGTACGTTTACAAGTTTACAAATATGATATCTATCTACGTCCAGAAGATTGAGGATGCAAGCGTCCTTGATAGACCTAAAATTGAAAAATGTAGCGCTATAGGTAGAAATATGGCAAGGTGAACGTTTATACATGATGTGTATAGTAATCTAAGCTGCGATTATATCTGGCCCAAAGACATCAATCACCATTATTTCCTAGGCTGTTTAGGGTGCAGGAGGCGAGAAGACTGATGTGTGACGGCTGCTGAAGCGCTATTCAGCAAACGAGGAACGAGTTTGATCACTGAATCGTCTGTCTAGAGAGGCAAGAAGCGCTGACAGTGACCAAATTCGGAGAGCAATTGGAGAAACAAGTAGCCATAAGCTGCTCAGAGTTCAGGGTCTGCCAGTCGAACTCTACAAACTGATTATCAACGACAACCAAGCTCAGAGAATTCTCCAGGTAGTTTGTGTTAAGTAGGAGGGGATGAGGCCCCGTGAAGCTCCTGCAAAGGCTTGTCCACCCAAAACCTCCTTTTCCAGGATGAACTGGAGCATAACTCGTCTGGGAAGCTTCTCAAGGCCCAATTGCGGTCGTTGGATGGTCGTGAGTGGGAGAAGAGGCAGAGACAACTTGAAGGGGCCAAGCTTTATTAATACCCAGTTGGTACATACTTTAGTACTTGAAGGGAATCAAGGGATTGCGAGGATGAAAGATGTAAGCTTGCAGTGTGAAACACCAATGACTCGAACACACAATCATTTGGCCAAATTGGTATTGCTGCTGGCTGTTTCTTAACGGGACCCCGCCGGAAATACTACCTACCTCTGCTGTGACTTGGATGTGACAACAAGTGAGCATCTGCCCTTCCCCGACCATGGATGGCACCAAGTCGCCCCCGCCATCCAAACCCTCGTCCTCTACCAATGCTCCCCCAGTTTTGCCTACCAGACTCGTCTGCTCGAGCGCACATCTTCGCGCAGTGGCGGGGGCCTGCTTTCGCGTAGCAATTCCCAGTCTGGAAGCGTCCTCTCCCAGCCGACGGGTTCTTCTGCCACCCCAGCCAGTACACGCCGCTGGGCCCCTGCCCACCGGGTGACGAACAGTCTTGATGCAGTTCGTGGGAAGTGGGAAGATCGTGCCCGAGACGCAAATAACGAAGAACCTCGTGTTTCTTCTTCAACTTCAGTCCGTGTATCGTCACCGACCTCGTTTGCGGGAGATAGACCCTCGACTTCGACTGGCCTGTACTCTCCCACCGTTTCCATATCGCGTCCCGATCGTCGACCCTCTACACCACCGTCTAGGTCTACTAATAATGTGGATGTGCCGAGGACCCCCACTTACCTCAAGCGTCATACCATGCCTGCTCCCATTATCGCAACCCCGTTATCCCCAAATACCACTGGAATTTCTGTCGAGGCTGACTTTCCGTCCTCCTCTTTTGCAGCACCAGCACCACATCGCATTCACCTTCCCTCTTCGACAACTTTCCAATCCTCCTCTATTTCTAGTGTGAAACAACTCGCCGGTTATGCCGTTCAGTCGCACGATTCCTCGGTGGCGTCGACTTCTCGATACCGATCTCAATCTGTGGACGTTGCACCCAACGTCGAGATAGCACAACTCGGCTCTTCCTCCCGGATATCGCGCGATTCATTCCCCAAACCTTCAAATTCGGTTCAGCGGCGGCCTACGTCTCATTCTGGCTCTCTCTACTCCAGCCCAGACACCACTAGTCGGCCCTCGTTCAGCTCTGGCCCAATACATTCCAACACATTCTCCGATCCTCTTCCGTCTCCCACATCTCCATCTCCGTCGTTCTCTGTCATGTCGCCGCCTCCCTACCGAAGCTCTTACATGGCTAATCGAAGTAGTAAAGCATCGACGTATGGTGATCATCTCGTTGTGGGACGGAAGTTGGGTAAACATCTACCTCGTATAGCAAGTGGTGACGGCGACGATGAGCGTGGTCAAGTGGAACACAGAGAACCACGGGAAGTGAAGACAAGAGCTGCCCGTTTGCGCGATCGAGATCATGACGATTTTGCGACCCCGCAGAAGTCGCCACCGCCACCGCCCGAACTCGTGATCCCTGGCGTTACTAATGCAGACGATGTAGCTGGTGTTCCAGGACGCTTGCGATTGTCGCGGACTGCAGCTCCTGCAGCGCCATCTCCCTTACCTTCTGCACGTCTGACGAGAGGGCTTTGGGCAGACACACAACGACATCTCCTCCAGGCATACGAGTATCTGTGCCACGTTGGCGAAGCTCAGCAATGGATAGAAGGCTGCCTCAATGAAGAGCTAGAATTCGGCGTCGTGGAGATGGAGGATGGACTACGAAATGGGGTAGTGCTTGCCAAACTTGTTCGAGTTTTCTGCGGGCCCAGTGTTGTAAAGAAGATTTACGATGTGGGTGCAATCTTCTGTGCTCTAGTCGTCAATTGAAGCGTATCTAGGCTCCCAAACTTGATTTCCGCCATTCGGATAATATCAACTATTTCTTCAATTTTGTCCGTGAGATTGGGCTACCTGAGGTATCATGCACGCATTCAAAAGACTCGGTTCTCCTTCTGACGGTTTTTCGCAGGGTTTCATTTTCGAGTTAACGGATCTGTACGAGAAAAAGAACTTACCCAAGGTTATATATTGTATCCACGCTTTAAGGTTGGTCATCCTCCTCTTTTCTGGTGTTGGGACCTCAAGCTGCACTTTCCAGTCATTTGCTTGCCCGTCGTGGAATGGCAGAGCGTATCGGCAACCTTTTAGGACACCTGAAGTTCTCCGATGACCAACTCCAACGTACCCAGAAAGGGTTGAAAGACGCAGGCGTTGCAATGCCCAACTTTGGCAACGTTGGCCTTGAGCTTGCAAGGGAGATCAACGAAGAGCCTGAGGTCGAGGTTGAAACAGAGGATGAACGTGTGTTATTACTCTTGCTTCTTTTTACATTTGAGGCTGAGATGATACCCAGGCCGGGACCGATTATTGCTAGAAAACGAATCGTCTATAATGGCACTCCAGCGGGTCGCTCGTGGATGTCTGGTTCGCAGATACCAGAACACTCTGAAAGCTCGCATGCAACTTACCGAACGTCACGTGGCGAAGTTCCAAGCGCACGGCAGGGGCTGGTTAATCCGCCAACGTGTAACACAGCAGCGCAGCGCTCGAGACGAGATGGTTCCATGGGCAATCTCTATTCAGGCTGTGGCTCGGGCCACTCTTGTGCACGGGAGGTGGTTATACCGACTGCAGCAAATTTCGAAGTCCGCGAGATACATAATCAAAATTCAAGCACAAGTCCGAGGCGTCCTACAACGTCGCAAATTTGTCCGGTTGAAAGCAGCTTTGAGATCTAGCAGTTTCTCTATAACGAAGCTTCAGTCCACTGCCCGTGCTAAGCTATCAAGAAACGGACACAGCCAGATCGCCAAATCCTTTGCACGACCGACAATCCAGCTCTCGGTCATTACACTGCAAGCCCGGGCCAGAGGAGTGCTTACGCGGAGAATCGCGATGCGACGGGAAAGAATGTTGGTTCACTTCGAGCCGAGTTTTACCGCCTTGCAGGCCCATTGTAGGGGTGCCCTGATGCGACGACACATGCGAAGCCAAATGGCGAATCTCGAAGATGTCTCTGATGTCGTGGTTCGGATTCAAGCAGCAGTCCGCACCTATCTTGCTCGGAAACGCCTCCTTTTACTGATCCGGGGTCTTCGAAAAGCTACCTCTGTCGTCGTTGGTTTCCAAGCTCGTGCTCGGGCCAACCTTGCACGCCAACAGCATCACAATATCAATAAGGCATTGTCGCAGGCACAAACCATTATTTCTGTTGGTGGATTCCAAGCTTTAGCTCGTGCTACTCTAGCCCGAAACCGGCACCGTGAACTGAACCGGAGTCTTGGATTCATTGCACCGGATGTTGTTGGATTCCAAGCTGCTTCCCGCGGGGCGCTTGTTCGGCGAGACTATTGTGCTTGGAGAGATCATCTTCAGAGAAGTCAGCTGATTGCATCACTGTTACAAGCAATGCTACGAGGTGCATTGCAGCGCAGAACTTTCAGGGCAAAAACGGACTACTACCGGGCCAACCTTAGCAAAGTTGTCAAGATCCAGTCACTCTTTCGTGCGAAAGAAACGAGAGAGCAATATAGGCAATTGACGTTGGGAAAAAACGTCACCGTTGGTACAATAAAGAATTTTGTCCATCTTCTTGATGATTCGGAGGCCGATTTCCAAGAAGAGATCAAGGTGGAGAGGCTACGAAAGAAAGTGGTTGAAAGTATTCGAGAAAATCAGGCCCTGGAGAGCGAACTCAGCGACCTTGACGTCAAAATCGCTTTGGTCGTACAGAACGTGCAGAGTTTTGACGGGGTAATCAAAGCCAGGAGACATGGAGGTGACAGCACGGCTGCTCACGCTGCCAGAGCATCACTCCTCGCAGCATATGGGGACCCCTTTTCTGGCCCGAATACTCTTGACCAGGCAGCCCGTCGGAAGCTTGAACTCTATCAGCAACTGTTTTACCTCTTGCAGACACGTGGCGAATACCTTAGTCGCCTGTTCCTTCGGATGTCCATGGATGATGCATTGGAGAAAAATAGACGGTTCACCGAGCGAGTGGTGCTAACGATTTTCGGCTTCGGTCAGGATCGACGTGAGGACTTTCTCCTTCTGAAGCTATTCCAGGTACGCAAGTTGTTCGGCCCATCTCTAGTTTACTCATAAACCAAACCCACCAGCTCGCGATACAAGAGGAAGTCAACTCGGCTCACTCTATACATGAGATAATTCACGGGCACCCAGTTTACATCAATATCGCTGTTCCTTATGTTCGCCCCAAGCAAAACACCTACGTCCGCGACACTCTCCGAGACATCATCCATGAAGTGATACGCCCCCGCAAGTCCAACGAACCTCCAATCGACTTGGAACTCGATCCTTCAACGGTGAGTGCTTCCTTGTACGCGCAGACGAGAACGTCGAACCTTGTTTGTAGATCTATCGCACTCGCATCGAGCTAGAGGAAATCTCAACCGGCGTTCACAGCAAAAAACGCAAAGATTTGAGTTTCAGGGACGCGCTCTTGGACCCAGCCACTCGGGGTACATACATCCGTGGTAAGTCTTACTATATTCCTTGTCCGATCCATCAGGATGCCTATGTGAGACGCAGCCCTCCAAACGCTTCAAAAATGCACGGAAGGGTTCATAAATGCTCTTGTTCCGTCTGCAAAGAAAATGCCATACAGCATCCGGTATCTTGCTCGAGAAACTCTGATTGCGCTTCGGGTAGGTCGCGGCCTGTAATATAGTTTTCAACCTTCTCATACTTCTTGTAGGAAAGATTCCCTGATGCTCCAGAGACATTATACGCTGCGTGTATCGGAAGATTGGTCTACTATCGGTACATCAACCCGGCAATAGTGTAAGTAATCTTCAGCACCAAGATCTTACTGCTTGTTGATTTACATCTGCAGTACTCCTGAGACTTTCGACATTGTTTCGACGACTGTTGACCGAGATGCGCGAAAGAATCTGGATCAGATATCGAAAGTTCTCACCCAGATTACTAGTGGATCAGAGTTTGACGACGACAGTCCAAATTACGTCCCCATCAACGAGTTTGTGCGAAAGGCTATCGCTCAAATGACTGCGTGGTTGATCGAAGGTGAGAGATGCTGCTCCTCCCGCTACTCGTTCCTAATTCTTTCCAGTGGCCAATGTGCCTGATGCGGAAACACAATTCCACGCCCACGAATTTCTCGATGCCACTGTCCAACCCAAACCCATATATATATCTCCAAACGAGATCTATACTATGCATGGACTTTTATCTCAGCATCAAGATTACTTGGTTCGCATTGCAAAGTACTATTTGTCATTGATCTCACTCAAGTCTAGGCTCCACACCCCAACGACACGTTGAAGACGATTCTCACCGAACTAGACGGTGTTCCCAATCTCGGCAACGATGAGCTGAAGGACGCAAGGGACCAGGCCATTACACTCGAACTCACGAATCGATTCGCTAACGTTAGGGGTTAGTCATACTGCTCGACAACAGATCCCAAACTCACCCACCTATAGATCCTTTGGCTGAGGAGAAGACACTTTGGGTTCAGGCCAAGCGGGGAGTACTTGCTCTTCTTAGGGTGCAGCCTGCTCAAGACCTCATCGAGTCTATATTACGGCCCGTCACCGACGAAGACGAGTCAATATGGGAAGAGATCTTGGAGGCTGAGGCAGAACACGAACAAACCGGTCATGGTAGACGTCAAGCTTCGACCGCGGGGGCTGATTCTGCATATCGGCTGGACGATATTCGATCGTGAGTGTCTACACATATACAAGCGCAGTATTTGTCTGACCGAACCGTCTCCAGATACAATTTCCACACGGTGAAAGCGCGAGCTATCTCTTTTCTATTGCAGCTGGAGAAGATGAACAAAATAAACCGATCCGATGGATTCCAGGGCATCCTCAATGCCATCGCCGGCGATGTACGCAGCAAGCACAGGAAGCGCATTCAACGACAGCAAGAAATGGAATCGATGAACGAGGCTCTGAGACATCTGGCAGAAAGCAAAAAGCAATTCGAGGAAAAGATAGGCAGCTATCACAGCTACGTCGAAGCCGCCATGCAAACTATGCAACGTGGCGGTGGGAAAAAGTGCGCAACGTTATGAGCTTCGTCGGCGTTGGCACTGATGTTTCATAGGAGAAAGCAGATCGTGCTTCCTTTTACCAAGCAGTACTTCCATCTTCGCGACCTGCAGAAATCTGGCGAAACGCCACAGTTTGGGTCTTTCCTATATACCGCCAAGTACCTATACGAGAAGGGAATTCTACTGTCTATCGATCAATATTCCCCGCGGCAATTCGACAAACTCCACTTGACAATGTCTTCAAATACCGCTGGCGTTTTCACCATTCTTCTCGAATCTACTGTCCTTGGAGTAGCGAGTCGTATTGGCAGCGAAGATATCCGTATGGAAGACTTGCTGCAAGCGAGATACGAAAAGCGACCGTTCTTGTCGCTATTCAATGGGAAGGCCAAGGTCAATTTCGAGCGCTTTCTGTATCAAATCAACAAAAAGTACGCATTTCAACCCCTCCCTTTTATATCGCCTGACGCTGTCAAAGGTTCTACGTTTAACGACATAATGATCATTCACGCCATCTAACGATTTGCTCCTCATCTTCTCCCAACATCTTCCATCTAATGATCTCATCATACTCAATGTACTTACTAGTCGGCCCCGATGGCATTGTGTATTTTTGGCATATTCAGTACAACAACTACGAATCGAACAACCATGTAGACAACATCAATAATACTTTCCTTGTTGCAGAGAAAGAGATGTGATTCCAGTAAAGAACAAGCGGGAACTATACCTACAATTTGCGTATGCCACTCAAGGATCTTGGTTGTGCTTTCGACACGGGAGTTGCTGAATAGCACTATCCTGTCTTCGGGGCCCTTCCAAAGTCCTTCTAATTCCATCTGCCGAAGCGGACAGCCTTCACGCCAGTTCACATCCAGTTCCATGGGTACGGGAGTAATCCTACGCCAGGCAAGGCTAGGCCGGGCAGGCAACAGCCTGGCAAGCGACAGCCGCGGCTTGTGCTCTCTTGTGCAGAATGTCGAAGGTACGTTATATGGAGCAAATAGCCGAAGGGAGGACACGACGGAAGCAGCACAGAACGAGCTTTGACCTAGGTGGTACGTAGGCAAACGGATGAAGAG
Source organism: Mycena sp. CBHHK59/15 (assembly GCA_029204085.1). Taxonomy (NCBI): domain Eukaryota; kingdom Fungi; phylum Basidiomycota; class Agaricomycetes; order Agaricales; family Mycenaceae; genus Mycena; species Mycena sp. CBHHK59/15. Next base: position 174,080 of record JARGXW010000132.1, read on the forward strand.
CGCGGTGACGTGGCACCGGGAATATGTACGTAGAATCGGACCGAATATCCGTGAGCTCCGTAAGCTTGTATACATAAGCTAGAATTCCTACACGTTATTGTCGACGTCGGCCCCGTTGATGCTGATTCTGATTCATTGCCGAACGGATCGCTAAATCGTACACAACCGAACCTACTGGTCTCAGAACATCTCGATACTCAACGGCGATTAGAACGAGAGCGTTCAGATACTCTGGGAAAAGACGAGAAGCCGGATTCAAATGAAGGTGGTGATGCGATACCTTCACTGTATGTTCCCCAAATTTATACCTTGTGCCCCTGCGAAACCTTTATGACATTCATGCCTAGAACAATCTCAAATACTGGTCGCTCCACAGCTTCTGCTACTGTCGCGGATAAAGGGAGGACACGATCCTGGATTCAACGCGTGGACACTGTGAGTCTCATCATTCAATTGAATGAGGTCTGATATCGCATTCCTGGTAGCCACAGATTTAGCCCGTGACTGCACCATCCTCTCTTCGACTCCGACTCAGAGTCCGGCTCCAAGTCCCGCTCGAGAAATGTTTGAAGGAAGTGACTTATACACAGAGATACTTGCCAAGAGCTCTTTGGAAACCGACAGTTCAGCTTCAGCCACTGATATCCTTCAGACCTCTCGGCATTCCAGCCCTATTTCGACCTTTGTGATTTATACGTCAACCAACTTGAACTCCTTTGCCAGTGCCTCCCCGCCTGTGTATGTTTTCAACTAGTGACTTCTAAACTATACCACATATTAACTTCGTCATTCAGCCCAACTGGCACCACCACCACAGCTCTACGACAGGAAGATGCCCAAGTCCTGGAGAATGAATTCGCTGATGGTGGTACAATATTTTCGGTACATTCCCCTGACGAGGCGGTAGCTTGGGTGGAAGCTCACTGCGATCATCCTCTTCTTAAATCTATACGATCTCATAGCCTTGGCGGGCCAATAGCTGCAATACTGTCTCCAGACGAACCAGCGCTAGCCATATTCGGGTCCATACTGGATAGCGGGGTTCTCGAAGTTGCCAAACTCGTCTCAGATCTGTCCAAGTTTACAGTGATGATCAGACCCCTCACGGATGACCCTGTTCCAGAGTGGAGGCGTGCAGCTGACATTGGACGTTCGGTCGGCCCGCCACGCCAAGCGCTGGATCTCGAAGATATAAACGAGGTCACCGTGAACGCACGAGTGAGTCAAGATGACAGTGATCGCGATGAAAGAATGACTCCGACTGGCACCGGAGATGGCGATGACCCTGCAGGTGGTGGTACAGATTCCGCAACCAGTGAGGGTGACACGGATAACCTGAAAGGTCGGGACAAGGTCTTCCGTCTTCGCAGAGGTGCCGATGAAAGTGATATCGATTACACTCCGTGGATGAGCCCAGTTCATGATTTAAATATGCACCTGGAGCTGCGTCCTGCGGCGAGCCTTTCACTTGAAGTCGACCTTCTTTCCCAAATCCAGGTACGTCCACCGTCGTCACGGACTCCTATCGCTCACGTTTTCTCGCTCATCTGGACCCTCTCAGTTCAAAGTCCAGCAAAAATACTCAGACAAAGACCGGAACGGTTATCGGCCTCAGGTGGTCTCCTGGACTCGGCTTAAGGTTCTCTCGTCCGTTTCAGGTTCTTCCCGATCGGTCATACAGCAGTATTGGATTTTTGGTCCATGGCCAGTATATTTCCGATTACAACCAGCAAGCGGATTCTTTTCAAACAACCCCACGTACATGCATGCTTATTTGGACCGCAGGATCGATTGTGGCTTTAACCAACCCAATCAAACAACCAGACATCCAAACCACTCTTGAACTTCACATTGTAGAAGACCAGATTGTTGAGCTCGATGGCACCTCCTTGACCAGTATGTCTGTTCCAATTTCTGCGTAGTTAGGAACTAATTAGGACCGGAAGACCTCCCCGCCACGGACACAATCGCAGCAAAATACTGTGCTCCGTTGACATTGGCAATCAGTGCGCTGGATCGGCCACAGCCTCAACGTAAACCCAGCTCGCTGAGGACAATATTGAACAAGCTTTCGTTAAAGTCTCTTCCTCGTCAAAAGAGGAGCTAAATTTTCAAATCAAAACATCGAGGGGAAACATGTTGTATTTGAAATATCGACCAACAAAGCAGGAACAGGCAACGTGGGGACCGACCTCATAGGATCTGGAGTGCCCTCTGGCTCAAATCTCGTTAGCGGCGGCTCGACCGCGGAGAGCGGTCTCCTGGCCCCGTCGGGATCTGCAGCGACCTCTACTCCGTCCACGTCCCTCGAGCCGACTACTGCGAACGCCGACGTTGTACTCTCTATGGGACGTTATGATCCCGAAGATAATGGCATCGCGCACGGTTCTGGGCTGGATAAACCGAAACCAGTGTCTCTACTAGAGGTCACCCAATAATTTACTTTTGGTTTCGTGTACAGTATGCTCTGAATCCCGCTTTCGTTGTCGTTATTGTGTTTTTTTTTTAGTTCTAGTCATTGCATCAGACTTTTGACAAATAAGTTGTTACGTCTTTATTTTCGTGGATCAAGATATGTTTCAAGATTTTAGCAGTGGTTTGTATATATTCTAGTGGTACAATGGTTTTATGAGGTGGTTCGCTGACGGAAAATTAACGGACTGGTTTGTTCGATGACAGTTCAATTTGAATGCCAGTTAGGGAGTTTCGGTGGTTTGTATAGTTTCAAAGCAAGCGAGCTGCACACCACCGAGACGGAGCTACAAATTCGTATCAGAATGTATTACTTTGAGGACTCGAGGAAAACAAACGATAATGCCATGGCCAGTGAGGCAAAAACCGGATTAAGACGCGCGTGTCCTGCTGGGTATATAGCCCCGGCAGCAATCGGTAGAGCGGCCAGATTGTACATAATGGCCCAGACCTTAGATGAAAAAATGTCAGTTCATTATCCTGCCAACTAGATGGTTTGCGCACAAAATTCATCCGGACTCGTCTCATAATAGAGCGAGAAAGATCACACAGCGCGATCAAGGCTTGAAGGTCCGATGAAAGAAGGATAAAACTCGCGCTTGAAATGGCGACATCACCTGTAAGTTGATTCAGCCTTGGTCCCGCATGATTCTAAAACTTACTGCCAGAGCCAATGGCGATGCCAACGTCGGCGACAACGAGGGCCTACCGTCACCGTATCAGAACCAACTGACAATGCAAGTTGTCGAAACACGCACCACCGCGTCGTTAATACCATCACCCACCATCGCCACAGTGCTGCGTTCAGTCTTGGGCCGTCCACTTATTGAAGACCAAAAACCCTTTGGCCTTTTTGGACCATCTCGCTGAAGCATCTGGATTTTATCTCCCTGAAACAAAGGTTGTGAGTAGTCGCTCCCTCTGAAGTAAGCTCAAGAGACGATACCTTTTCATGTGGAAGGACGCCTGCAATGACATTCGAAGCAGGGATGCCGACCATTTTTGCAACCGCAGCTGCCGTCGTAACATTGTCGCCCGATACCATCCAGACACTGATGCCTTGTTTCGAGAACCATGAAATTACGGAGGGAGCCTCGCTTCGTATAGGGTCAGTGATAGCGAATACTGCAACGAGAGTTTCGGATGGTCCCAGATCCGACACGTGATCGCAAATGGCAAAGAAAACAACGCTCTTCGCCTCAGCTTTCCAGGTGTGAACACGTTGTGCCGTGTTGTCGTCAATAACAACGCCGTGTTGCTCCATGAAAGCTTGGCTTCCGATTATTCCTGTGCATCCTTCGAACTTGGCCTCTATCCCTAGGCCGGCCGTCTCCAAGAAGGAGGAGCCGGTTTGCTCGATAGCGCCATGTGAAGAACAGAAGTGTTGAATTGCTATGGCCAAAGGGTGGGAGGTGGCAGATTCCAACTCAGCTGCGATTCCGAGAAGAGTCTCTTTCGTCCAGCGACCATCGACCATGAACTCGGAATCAGAGACCCGGGGTTCCTCTCCCATGGTGAGTGTTCCTGTCTTGTCGAAGACGACGACATCAACTCGTTCCATTTCCTGGAACGCTTCCCCGCCGCCGCGCGCAAGGATTCCAAACTTTGCGGCGAGACCAGATCCTACCAACAAGGCAGTGGGCGCTGCGAGAGCAACTCCGCATGGACAGGCGACGACGAAGACTGCGATCGCGAATTCCAGCGACCACACAGCTGTAGAAAATAAACTAAATGACTTTCATGATGAAGATAAGAATTGTTACCCCAACCGCCAATTTCGATATCGAGGTAGCTCCGAGGCAAAGCACCGGAAAAGGCTAGAATGAGCCACAGGACCCAGGTCAAGATTGCAAGGAGGGTTATTACTGGACGGAAGATCAATCAGCTCGGAAGATACTGAATATACAAGATGGACGCACTGGGCACAAAGTAACCCGTGATCACATCTGCGACTCTCTCAATTGGAGCTCGGTGGGTCGATCCCTCGCGCACCACTTTAACAATATTGTCGAGCCTATAAGACTGTTAGATCAACCTGGACAGCTACGTGGAGATACACCTTACATGGAGCCACCTCCCGTTGCATCGACTTTAATGTGGACACTCGGCCCTTTGTTGATGGTCCCAAGATAGACTTTGTCGTTTGCGTGTTTCACCACAGGCATGGACTCTCCCGTCAACATACTCTCGTCAAAGGTAGAAGTGCGTTGATAATCCGCAACAATGGTACCATCCGCTGGTGGCGAGCCTCCAGTGCTGATACTGACTATATCACCGACTTCCAGAAAATCGGGGGATATCCTCTGGGTCCGCATGCCTAAGGGAGCGAAATCTGTATCCGGGTCGGCCTTTTCGGCATCGTAGTCTGTCGGTTTCTCGGGAAAAGAGTCGCGGGAAGTTGCAGCCACAACCAGGCGCGCCTCGACGGGACGGAGGTTTGCAAGTGCTGTAATGGCGTCTGCAGTGCGCGCTTTACTGTACCCTTCCAAGTAGCGACCTGTTCATACGTGAGAAAGGAACTATGATAAGCGCAACACTAATCACCTGCTAGCAGAAACATAGTAAGGAACACCACGGAGTCAAAATATGTGGTCGTATCTCCCTTCATCTGAGGGGGTTGCCTGGCGGAGAGTGCGAGGAGGCCGACGGAAGCGAAGAAGGCGACGGTGACTCCAGTTGATACCAACAAATTCATACTACCAAACCGGATAAACCGTTGGAAAATGGGAGTCTGGCTACCTGACCTCCATAGGGCTCTGATTTCCTTGATACTCCTGCGGTGAAATAGACCTGCGCTATAGAACATCACGGGAAGAGCCAAGAAAAAGAGTGCCCATGTAGATCTTGATGTATTCCCTGTCCACATGGGGGACATGAGGTAATCCTTGGTGTTGTTTCCCTCCTTGACCAAGCTCATAAAGACTATACCGATGACAAAGGTCGGAATGGCCACCACTACGGTGAAGAGAGTTCTGAACAAAAGATGGCGTTGTTCACGATCATGCATCGCTTTCGCGCGCTCTTCCAGCGACGGAGGCCTGTGGATAGCGACATCAAATGGTGGGGAGTTAGCAGACTCGAGCGCAGCCACAATTGTGCGAATGGTGAATGACGGAGGATCAGGTTTGTACGACAAAGTTAGCACGGGGCTCGTCTGGGACACCAGTGGTGTTTTGATTTCCACCTGAGGACCGAGGGCTTCCAACGCGGCCATAACCTTCTGTGGGCAATGCCTTTCGCCAAATCAGCAAACGAAAACTGAGTGGGAAAAACTTGAATGACGTACTTGCAGAACATTCCGTCCACTCGCAGAGAAACAGTCCGTAATGTAGTACTGCGAGTCTTATTATGGTCGGAAGACGCGAGGGGTTCGACACTTATTATGTGGGCTTCAAATCCACAGTCTTCGACTGACTCCGACGCTAGCTCGGAAAGTTCCTCGTGGTCGATGAGCGCAGTGGCGGAGCTTTCGAGCAGACTGACGACGACGTCAGAGACACCTGGCATCTCCGAAAGAGCGTGTGTTATTGTATTGACACAGCTAGAGCATGACATGCCGCCAACCGACAGGGTCAGTCGAAACGACGGACGAGGTGATGGCGAGCTGGATCAGGTAGTGCGTCGCCGGCTTGCTCTTTCTGACACAAATCGCACTGCTGGACGTGGGTTTTATGGCGCTTCAATGAGCCAGCTGGATCAGGGTCCTGGGGCACATCGAAACCCGCGTTGAGAATGGCGGACTGGATTGTGTCTGCAGACAGAGCACTGAGATGGTGCACAGTGATCAGCTGCGTCACGACGGAGACCTCCACCGAGAGCGGCAGGGGAGAGAGAGATTCCAGGGCGGACTGGATGGTGATGACACAGCTGCCACAGTGGAGGTTAGAGACATGTACTGTTGTAAGACAATCACCGAGAGGATGGGGTGTCATGGAGGGATGAAATCGGTACGAGGGCAGCTGGGACGGCATGGCTGGATATATGTAGGGTGGTAGTTGCCGAAATGAAGGGTAGGCGGACGACAGACACGATTAGACCCGTCATCGCAAGTCCTTAAGCTTAAGTACGCGTTGTCCAAAAAATGCCTCAACTGATGTCAGCCAGATTAATCACGATCAGCTAATATCGTCACGTGAAGAGCAATGTCGACATATAGCACAGCCACACCAAGCCAGTCACGCGTTTGCTTCGTTCCACCATGTCTAGGTCCCGCATATCCAACTTCTTTCACGAGAAATCTTCAAACCGATCCAGCTCAGTCCTTACAAGATCCTCGTCCCCCGCGTCCAGCTCCTCTCATTCCATCTCCGAAATGTCCCTGATTTCGCCCCACTCGCCCAACAAAATTCAACCAGACTCCACCGAGACCATAACCCAAAGTACCAGGGAAAGCCCATGGTTCTCGGCGTTTGTGCAATGGATGTCAAAGCAAGGTCAAAAGCGATGCGTGAAATTCTCACACGACTCGTTGAGAGGGCTAACGGCGCAATTGAAGTAAAGGTCTTCGGAGACAAAGTCATCTTAGATGAAGGTCTGTCCCTCGCGTCTAAAACCACTCCCATATTGACAGCTCCAGACGTCGAAAATTGGCCCAGATGTGACGTTCTCATCTCCTTCTTTTCAACAGACTTCCCGCTGGACAAGGCCATCTCCTATGTAAAGCTTCGCAGCCCCTTCTGCATCAACGACCTGCCATCTCAGGCACTCCTGTGGGATCGCCGTCTCGTTGGCGCAGTACTTGATCACCTCAAAGTCCCAACCCCTACTCGGCTCGAAGTCTCAAGAGATGGCGGTCCCACAGTCGAACAAGATCTGAAACAGCTCATTCAAGCCAAGCTCGGCCTTTCCATTGGTGGATTCACGGCTACCCCAGAAGTCACCCTCCGAGAAGATGGCAACGCGATAATTATTGACGGCAAAGTCCTAGAGAAACCCTTCGTAGAGAAACCCGTCAGCGGGGAGGACCACAATGTGTACATCTACTTTCGCGGCGGAGGCGGACGTCGTTTATTTAGAAAGGCCGGCCACCTATCCTATCGCGTATCGGTGTTTCTGAAACCTATCTAGGTCGGAAACAAGTCGAGCGATCTAGACCCAACCTTAAACCATCCAAGAATCGACGGCTCTTACATCTATGAGCAATTCATTGACGTGGACAACTCAGAGGACATCAAGGTTTATACCGTAGGCCAGGAATATACCCACGCAGAAACTAGAAAGTCGCCTGTGGTTGACGGTGTCGTCCGGCGCAACACTGAAGGCAAAGAGATCCGGTATGCAGCCTAAAACCAAACGCAGTGCCACCAATTAATATTTTGGCCAGGTTTATTACGCGCTTGAACGAGGAGGAGAAGACTTGGGCAACCAAAATTTGCGAAGGCTTCGGACAAAGAGTCTGTGGGTACGACATGCTTCGCTGTGATAACGGTAAAAGGAGTCAGGTTATTGATGTCAACGGGTGGAGCTTTGTCAAGGGAAACGAGTCCTATTATGGTATTTATCTTTTTCCGCTTTCATGTTTGGAAGCGTCTCCTTGAGTGGAATGGAAGCTATATTGTCCGATGTTTTTTTTTTGACGCGTCACCCGCCATTGAACCCCATTGTAACGACCTTTTCTTCCAGATAAAGCAACTGAAATTCTTGCCGCTCTCTGCATGCGTCTGTCGTCTTCCCCTGACCGACCCCTGCCCGCTGCCGAATCCATGGCACATGAAGCTCCGACATGGTTATTGAAGGCGAACGTCACCGTCTTCCGCCATGCTGACCGGACTCCGAAGCAAAAGCTCAAATTGTAACTAAACCTTCGAAACCGCAACCGTCTTGCTCATATCTCTTCGCCAGCAATTTCCCCATTGGAGAATCATGGACCCAACCTTTTGTGACTCTCCTCAACGGGGAAAAGGAGGAAATTATACTGCGGGAAAAGAAGCAGCTCAACTTCATTGCTATTGCCGTCGACGAGGCCAAAAGCCTTGGAGCGGACGGCGAAGACCTCATCAAGTTGACTCAGCTTAGCAACGCTCTATTCAGCAAGATAGACCTGCCAGGAACCAAGGCTCAGCTCAAGCCTGTTTATTCCAAACGTCAAGCTGGACATGTTAGACGCCTGACAAAACTTACCCTTGTGTTCAAATGGGGAGGCGAGGTAGGGTTTTCCGGCAAACTATCGATCCTCATCTCAATAACACATCATACGTAGTTCACCCATTCTGCGCGGTACCAGTCTCGTGATCTAGGGGAAAACATGAAGAAGGATATTTCTATCATGAGTGAGCACATCTGTGTGTTCGAGATATCGCACTATTAATTCACTTTTGATAGATAAAGACGCTTTGAATAATGTCAAAGTGCGTTCATGCTTTGCGTAATCAACGAAACGCTTAGATATCTCTAGATCTTCACCTCCTCAGAACGTCGCGTGATAGCATCGGCTGAGATCTTTGCCGCTGCACTCGTAGATTCTCAAAACTCGGCCTACTCTGTGCCATCTTCCACATCGAGCTCTATATCCTCTAGGTCGTCCATGGATATTGCCGGCAACGGACATTTTACCAAAGCATCCCCCGCCCAGGTGCAGCCGACCCAGACGCCTCTCAATCTCATTGTCCGGAAAGATCTTCTTGACGACTCCAATGCCGCCAAGGATCTGATGGACGACGTCAAGAAACGGCTCAAGATCCTGCTACGGCCAGGCGAATCCGAAAAAAGACCCGAGCTGACTTGGCCAAAGAGCATGAACAAAGAGCCTGTCGAAGTGGTCAAAGTGAGTGCACAGCAGAAAATGATACCTGAGCGCAGCATCGATGCAATGATTGCAGGAGGTCATCGAGCTCCTGAGCTCCTTTAGAGGCATTATGCGCAAAAACTTCGAAACTATGGAAGTTGATAAGATCCAAGAGCGATGGTATTTTTCATGCTTGCCTCAACGATAATCCCATTTATACAGAACGTAGGTGCTGCGGAGATGAGCCCTGGCTCTTTCGTGAGAGATGGGAAAAACTCTTTGAGGACTTCTGCGATGTTGAACAGAAGAAATTCGATCCGTCACGTGTATGTAGGTCTCACATATTTCCGGGAGTATATTGATCTTCCTTTCAGGTCTCTGAGCTGTATGACACAATCAAATATTGTGCTCTTCATCATCGTACTTTTCTCTTTGCGATATTCGATGACACGGTCGCGGGGACCCTCTTCAACCTCCTCATGACAGAAAGCTTCACGAGTTGTATGGAAGGGCAAAGGCGCTTTTCGACTTGGTGGCGCCGCAAGAATATGGAATAGACCCGGAAGAAAAGTGAGTTCTCCCAAGCGACGATGAATTTCTCACTTGACCCCCGAAATTTTAGGGAGGAAATAGGGGTCCTCACTTCGCTGCCACTTCTCCGGAACGTGGTCGAGGATCTCGAGGCAGCTCGTAACAATGGTGGCAGTTCCTTGACGCTTTACTTTACTAAGGAGAGCCACATTCATACGTTGGTCAACCTTGTTTTGCAATCCGGCCTCCCCATCGCAAATCGTCGCATCCCTGAACTTGACTACTGCGTAGGTGCCACCCCGCTGTTCTGCTTTTTGACCGCTGACAGAACACACACAGTCGCATATCACATTCGAGCTATACGAGCGAAACCATGGGCGAGGGAAATCCGACAAAGAATATTCCATTAAGCTGTCTCTCAGTGAAGGGGCACATTCTTCGAATGTTCTGGATTCCACGCTAGACGCTCGCCATTCACTGAATGTTCAGGCACGGAAGTGCGTGCTGTATCTTTGTCTCTGCTAGCAGTGCTAATTCAGACTCAGGAAATTGACACAACACCTGCCATACAGCCTAGTAATCGAGAAGTTGTCGAAGCATTTCCACAGGCTGACTGATGTACGTTGGCTCACCACTGTCTCATTGGACATGGCCTCATAGTGTGATAGGACGATGATACCGGGCCCGATACACCATTCGAAACCATAAAGCCGACCCCAGCTGCAGTCGCCAACGATAGTAGCAGTGATGACCCATAGACTAACCTAATACCGCTTAACACACATAGATCCACGTAATTCACAGTACCATACACATCTATTCAGGTCTGTTCTGAGCCTTCAGCCCACTCTTGGAGACCGATCTTGGCCCGTTGAATTTGTAGCTGCTCGGGGGGCAGTTCTCGCAAAGGCAAGGCATCGCGGGGCTTGCCTTTCGAAGGATGGTCCCTGTCAAAAAGGGCAGGGGGCGATTGGGAGAGGAGTGATGATTGTGAGGCCAGGCCCACGAAAGCCGATGTTGTGTCGTGGTATCTGTGCATAATGATCAGATGGCTTGCACTATATATGAGAGGGACACAGGCTCACAATCTAGGGATTGGATGATCCAAATTAGAATCAGAAGTGGACCATTACAGCGAGAGATGCACTGACCGGAAAGCCTCTTTGTTCAGAGAGTCAGATTCTTTAATCTCATCCAAAGCATGTTTTTTGAACGCGGCTTTTATCCAGTGGAGCACGTCAAATACATGGTGCTCCTTCGGCCTATTCAATGTCAGTAATGGATGAAAATGGTTCGGGGAATTGCTCACCGCCAAGGACGAAAACGAGGGGCAAGATTGAAGATTCCGTTACGCGAAATTAACGGATGGAACACAACGTCCGTGACGAATTGCACCACTGGGGGACTCTCGGGATAGTTATTCGGGAATGTCAGGCGAAACTTGAGAATAGCGTCGGCATAATATCCTTGTACATTAGTCAACACGCCGAAAGTTTCGCGTTCTGCGTTAATTACCTTGGTGAACAAAAAAACAGCGTCCCAAACCATCAGAGTCTCCGGCGACGGAACGACATACATGCCTAGGGTGCCTATAAGTAAGTAAAAAAACAATGATAGGCCGGTGCGACTTTCCTAGAGGACAGTGCTCTCGATAGCGTAAGGACGCATATTCGAGGGATATTGCTGTCCTGGTAACAGGGTCGATTGCGTTGGGTGCGGTAGGAGTAAACTTCTTCTCAACCCTCGGCTTCGACCTAGAGGCTGTCGAGAAGTCTATGGATGAAGGAACAAAGCTGCCCAACATAATGATTCAGAAGAGAGAGCAAGCGTCGGTACCAATAGCCAGATTCGGAGGTCACAAAAGCAAAGAAATGAACGTTGAACGAACGGGCAATACAAGACGTTGACATTATATGGGATGCTCAAAATGCAGTAATGGGAATCTATCTCGAATAACCACCTGTGTAGCGTGGTCCCCGCTCGTCCCGTCTATGCCTGTCCTTGTCTCGTTCACGGTCGTCGCGATGTCTGCTGTGACGATCTGAGGAGCGGTCATGTCTACTATTAGATTTCGATGAGCGGGAAGATTTCGAGTCACGATGTCGATCTCGCGCTGGGTCGCTGAGACGTTCAGCAAGTGAGGCCTTCGATGAGGACGCTGCTGAGAACTGGAAGGGTACGCCTGAATCTTTCAGCGATGAGCCAAAGGTCATCTTTTTCGGGCCCGTTGGAATACTCCCTAATGTTCGACGGTCCCGATCAGCGGCTCCGCGGATTTTCGCATTCCTTGAGTTCTGAAACCAGTCACCGGGATCATCGTCTTCTTGCTGCTGTCGGCGTGCCAGCTTCTCCATCTCCTTCTTCTTCGCCTGCCGGCCGACGTGGTCCAGGCCGCCCGGAAGCTTGACTTCGCGCTCCCATTCCCGCGGGATTCTGTGATTCGGCGCGTTGTCGGTGATAGCGAAGGGGCCCAGTGAAAGGACGTGATGGCTGAATGCAGACGGTTCAACTAGAGCTTGTGGATGATAGAAATCTTCGCAATCCTTTCATCGCAGCGTTAACTTGGAGGATTATTCCGAAGACAGCGAGCCACTCACGTCGCCCCAATGGCCAGCAGTCCCACAGTTGTAACACCATTCATCGTCTGCTATGTAACCTTCGCCGCCCTGTCCAAGAGAGAGGTTCTTTTTGTCTTGTCGCGCGCGAACGATCCGTCCTTGTTCAGCATCATCGACATACACATATAAACGCCACAAAGTGGGACACTCCTATCCCTTGCATCAGACGTGGCCAGTAGAACAGAAAGGCAATAAACCGACGCTCGTCTGGTGCACAGTGGCATAACAACGTTCGCAGCCGACATCCCGAGACCAGGATCTACTTGCATACCGGTTGGGGCAATCCTGAGTTGAATCAGAGAATAACCCAGAGCGCTTCGTCAAAACATACAGCATTGATATGACCTTTCATTCCACAGGTGTAACAGGTTTTGCCAATTGGACACGACCGTGTGGAATGCTCGTCGCGTGCGCCACATGTAGAGCACTTAGATGGGTGTAAGCACCGCAATGAACAGGAAGGCGCCAGCACGCACGATGAGCACAGTACACTCTGAAGTCGCGTGTTCATCCTCAGCCCCGCACTTTTTGCAAACAATCTTGTTACGTTTCACTTCAATTTTGTCGTCGTAGTAGCGCACAAAATCCTGAGGAAATTATTGAGATCCATCAATGTGAGGTCGCATGACATACCTTCCGATTGTCGTAGTCGAGGTACTCGATGTAGTCTTCCTCATCTGAGTCCGGTTCGCTCAAAGGCTGGATTTTGACAGGCGTTGCCCCGAAGACGGAGACGTGTGGTGGCAATATTAAGCCTTCGGGCTCCTGGGGAGCAGTAGTCTCTAAAAAACGGGCGGCGGGGGGTAACGCAGCCGGCTTATCGTCAACGAAGTATAATTCCGAGTCGGGAATGGGATCGACGTCGCGATCCTTTCTCCGGCCACTTCGTTTCCTGTCAGAATCCCGCTCTCGTGAAGATTCGCGTCGAATGTTGTTATCCTCTTCTGCGCGGTCATCGTGTCCACGGTCTCTTTTAGACCGTTTTGTGTCGCGCTCCCTGTGCGAGGATTCACGTCGTCTCTTCTTCTCCTCCAAATATTCCTCTTCCTCTTCCTTTGACCGCTTTGGCTTCTTCCTCGCCCGTCTCCTCTCTCGCGACTCTGCGTCGGCATCTGGTAGCTTTTGTGGAGGCGAATCTAGCGTAAGATCGATGACTTCCATTTGGGAGGTGTGAAGAGGTTTGAATTTTTCAAACTCCGATGCATTGACATAAACTATTCCAAGTAAAAAATACAACTTGTTGAAAGTTACAGCTACAACTTGTTGAAAGTAAGGGCTACAACCTGTTGAATGGTCGTCCACACATGTACTCTATCGAGCGCGATTTCTCCTTTTGCAGAAGCGGTATGGTCAGAGTACTGTACTTTGAAGGCCTGGTGGGGAATACTCACCTGTTGAAACTTGGTCTCGTGCAATTTACTCTTCTAGTGACTGTAATCATATCTGGGAAATTTGGTTGGGTAAATTCGGCAAGGTTTGAGCGGTCACTGACTTTCTATAAAACGTCTCGGAGTCGGAAGGAACAGCCTGAGAAGAGCTCATTAAAACTTGAGCTGGCAATTGAAGAGTACCAACCTGGTCCCTGCGGGCTCCTCTCAATTTTCTGCCTTGCTTCTCTAAATTACGTCTATACTCGCGGTCCTCTTTCAACCACTGGAGATAATCAGCTTCTCGATCACTACGAAGAAAAGGGCAACTCACTTGTAACGCGACAGCGTAAAGAGTGGCAGTTCCGAATTGAGCGCTGAGAGCAGAGCCGGAAGGAAGGGGCCATGGGCTGGGAGGGGTAACCAAGTGTCCAAAGGACATGTGAGCGATGTGCGTCGGAAAGAGGTTCAGGCCATCGAAGATGTGTGTTGCGTCTGCAAAGGGTGTAAGCAAAGGAACCACGGCTTGTCGTTGGAAGCTACATAGGATGGTAGCTCCGCGAGCCTCGCTGTCGCTCTTGAGAAATTTAAGGAGGTCGTCTCGTACAAGCACATCTAGGTCCACGGTCACCTGGAGGGGTTAGAAGGGGGGAACTTTGGGGGCAAATGTGTTGTTACCTCGTCGAGCAACAAGACATCGTATTCTGCCATGAGCCCAAATACAAGTTGGACTCTGCGGCGTTCGCCGTCAGAAATGGCGTGCATGTGCCAGTCGAGGTCTACATCGAGGATATTGAGGAGCGTGTCGCGGCGCTCCTTGTGCCTGTAGCCGCCAACAGAGTCGAGAAATGCCTCGACAACGATGTCGCCTCGCACGACGGGATTCATAGCCCTACAGTAATATTTATTGCAAGAACTAAATATTACGGAGGGAGACCGACCACTCGGTGCCTAGAAAAGTGACGCCTGGGGGCGAGTCGCGGAAAACATCCCTGTCCTTGATGCGGATGTCTGCTGAATTTACGAGACGCTTCCCGGCGAGGATCTGGAGCAGCGTTGATTTTCCCGCTGCGCGAGATAGTTAACGGTGTACAGAGAATCAAAAAAAGCTGAAGGACCTCCGTTGGGGCCGATTATGACTGTGCGGGAACCTGGGGGAAGGTTGAAGGAGATGTTGGAGAGAGCGGGCGCGTCTTGGGCAGCGTGGGCGTAGGAGAGACCCTGCACGTTGACAGACATATGGAGACGGCGGCGACGCGTGCGGTGTTTCGGGTAGACAAATGAGGTGGCGGTGCTGGCGCTGTGTTGGTTGTCTACTCCCAGCATCTGTTTTCTTCTACTGCCTCCACGCCCGTCTTCACGCGCCCCACGTTCTTTTTCTCCTCTCATGAGGCTGGAGGCCCTCTTCCCCCGGCAGAGCGACAACTGCCTCCAATGCCCCACCACCCCCGCCTGTAACTGCGCAGCTAACCAGCAGTGCTTCCTCATCAACAGGCATCTTTCTCCCCTTTTTCTTCGTTTCGCCTGCTTATCGCATTCTCAGGGACTGCAACACCTGCGCGACCGTCAGATGCGTGTCTGTCGAGGCCACTAACAGCTCCAGCTCGGTCGGTGTCAGCAAGGGCGCTGTCGCGGGCGCTATCATCGCCGCCCTCATTTTCCTCGCTCTCGCAGTCTGCCTCTTCCTCTGGTACCGCCGCAGGCTCCGCCTTCGTAAATTCCCGGGGCATGAAGTCAACGCAGACATCCCAGCTAGTGCCGAGACGGTTCTTAAGCGGCCTGATCCCACCGAGAAGCCGTCAACGCCCTCGCCCATCGAGCCCAACATCGTCCGAGTCTACTCTTCCTCAAACATGACAATTGATCTCGATCCTCAGTCTCAGAACTCCCCGCTTCACAGTCCCTCTCGCCATTCTGTTCAGTCCAATCCCTTTTCCGACAATCACTCCATCCAGACCGCGGGCACGGAGAGCACAAATGTTATACCCATCGCGCTGTGTCTCCCGAGTCCCACGGGTCGCTCTCTGACACCATGCCTACAACATCCACGTCCCCCGTCCGTCCCGTCCGCTCCCCAGATCTCAACTTGGACCACGTCAATGTCTCTCGCGATTCGATCCGACCACCGAATGCTCTCTACGCACCTTCCCAGCGTTCGGAGTTTCTGCGGTCTCTTCCAGAAATTCATACCTGTCCAACGCTAGCTTTGCCAGCGACTTTTTGAACGAAGCGCCAATGATCATAACCCCGTCAAAGGCAACGTCCGCGTTGTTAAAGCGGAAGTGATTAATGCAGGCACTTTGTCACCGGTATCCGCTGAAGGCTCACGGCTTTCGACCATTGCGTCACGTCCATCCGTGGGGTCCCCCCTGGCATCGAGATCGTTTGGCCCCGGCGATGTTGTGAAGGAGGAAGACGAAGCAGCGAATCCCTTCCGAGATGAAAGCTCCTCTCCATCCGCCTCAGTCACGACGTTTGGCCACGCCTCGGGGACCCACAACTCTGTTCGCTCCGACTGGGCTGATGGGCCGACCTTGCCTTGGACGCGCTCCGAGGACCGACCGTCCAGCATGAGCACCCAGGCGGGCTCAGTCATAGATATTGGGAGTGCAACCCGAGTCAACGTAAGCTTAAACGGTCTCGGAGGTGGGTATGCGACGTCACCCCTCACGGGTGGCAGCTTCCCCCGCTCTCCGTTCAGGACCACGATGGGCAGGCTCGTCACACCCAACCTCGGGAGTTTAGAGGAACAACAGCAAAGAGCATTGGATCACGCACAGGCGCGGGCACATGCCCAAGGAGGAGATCATCCAAATCGGAGAATCTCAGATTCCTCTGTCATGTCTGCAGCTGCTGACTCCATCCTTGAATCCTTTCCCTTTGTACCCCCATCTCCCATCTCCGACAGGCCCATGCGGTCGTCTCCTCCTGTATCTCCCCTCGGACAACAGACCTTCAGCTCATCAGTCTCGACTCCCAGACGCACCGAATTCCCGAAAACTCAGAAGGGAGACGATTCAGATTCAGACCTTCCTGCACCTCCGAACAGGCGCACCCTTGGAATGTCTACAGCGTCGCAGTTTTCTACTGCTTCGTCTGGTCTGGGATCTTTCCCTTTCCAGATTGATTCTGGAAACGACCAGAGCCATCGAATCCTCCAACGGCATTCAATGGCCGCCAGCGAGCGAGCTTAGACACGCTGGCACTCACCAGCGACCTTTCCTCTTATCCCTTGGGCTTTGACCGCGATAGTGTCGCTGTTCCCCACCTCCCCCACAACAATCTGAGGTTCACATCCTCGTCTGATCTCTTCTCCTTGAAGTTCCAATCCGTGTTTCGTCGGTTTGCAGCTCTGGGCGAGCTGTACTCGTACTTTCCTTATCTTTCCACTTATTATATGCCAGTCGGCCTTCCATGTAGTCCCTATTTCTCCATTACTTGCTTGCGAGTTCTTACGATAGCGATGATTTCAGGTTTTACAGGGATTACTAGCGATTATTTATCAATACCCTCTTTTTTGTGAAGCTTTGAATTTCATATTCGTTGTCCAAACAGTGACAAAGTATCAAGGGCCTCTTTCCTCTAAGTATTGACCTCGGGGTTTGTCTTGTTCGCCATGGAGGGTCAACTGGAGCTACAAGTTCGACAGCTTACGGACATGGTATCAATCTCCATTCCACCCCAATACCTGCTCATTTACGCGGATGCCGACAGGGCGCTACTGTCGCGCAAGCCAAGGCGGCTTTAACGCAATACAAGGACGTGATGCAGGCTGCCGAACGTTTTTTCGAGGGGCGTTTGACCATATCAAGGACGAGGACGGAGATGTGGTCATGTCGTCTGACCCGCCGCTCATGGAAGAAAGACGGACAGTTCGTATGGCGGTGAGGACCTCTCTTCGCGTCTTTTGACGATTCATTCCGATCCTTATGATACAGACGCCCGAAGACGACGAGGAAGTGCCAGGCGGGGAAGGTTCAGCGGAAGAAGAGGACGATGACGGTGTGTAAGCACTTAGTGTAATGTGGGCTATTAACAGGTCATGAACAGGGGACGACTATGTCGACTACGATTCTGATGATGAGCCTCAGACAACGGGGCCAAGGAAGAACTCTGATGCAGATCCTTATGCTGGTGCCTATCGTCTCTGTCTTTCATCGTGTGGCCGAAATTGAAACAGTTCCATTAGGCGTGTTTTTCTCGAAGGACCACCGTCAAGAAATCATTGAAATTGAAGAAGAGCCGGAAATCGTGCTTATTCCCGACTCTAATGAACAAGTGAAGCTCATGACCCAGGGCGAGTGGATGAAAGGCTGCCCACCTCCCTCTCAAGGATCTGGCGGCGAACAGAGCTTCCTCTTTGCGCTTTATTCCAAGTTGAGTGAAGGGAAATGCGCGTGTCCTCACGAATGTGGCTCATCGGTACTCCGGAAGAAAAGCGATTTCTTCGCCATCTTTGTAAGTCCTTCGATTCTGCATACACCCTTTCGTTAACCACGCAGCGTAGACCGAGTTTTCTTCATATATCACGCACCTGCAGAACGTCGTACGAAAGACTTGCCAGCGTTGTCATTCCGAATTTTGCTTTGCATGCGGCGAGCCCAGAAGTGCAAAGACTCATCGCCCTGGGGTGGCCTCAAATGGTGATCCCTTGTTCCACTGTGCGGATATACAAGGCGTCATTCTTGGCGTCGGTTTGTCGATGCTTGAGCAAATGTTCTCTGAGCAATCTCAAGATTCCACCACTGCTCAGGATCATAAGGCTAGAAATAATAAGCGAAGGAAGACCGGAAAGCTGCTCTCCAAGGATCCAGATGATGAGGACGACGACGTGTATTATGCAGGTGTGGCTTCCAGTGGAAAGAGACCGAAAGGCGGAATAGGCTACGCCGGAGACCAGAAAGAAGATGTGCGTGCTATTTTCCTCTTTGACGAGACCCTTTATTTACTTTCGCCTCAGAATTCGGGTCAGATAGAGGCTCAAGCTGTACAAGCCGCGAAAGATCAGAAGATTGGGAAACTCCTGACAGAAATCGGAGTATACCTTCCCGCAATACATCGCGAAGGCGGCGGCCAGGACAGCGATTTTCTTGTACACCCAACCGCATTAGCTCATCTTCGAAGACGGTTCAACTACGTATCCAGTGCACTTCTTAGAAATGATTCTTTGGCAGACATGTCAGAGCGTTCTGTACTGTACTTCAAATTGTTGGAATGGCTGGAGGTATGTATGCGGCAGTACAACTCGATATCTGAAGCTCATCACTATGTGTTGCAGACGATATCCAACCATGAGGCTTTGGCCAGTATGATGGCCATGCCGATTATGACAGTGGCTTCCGTTAAATCTGTCACGACTCGGAAATCTCCCAACAATACACCCATCAGGGAACGAACTATCATTTATGAAGGTAGTGCCGGGCCACGGGAGTTGCTCGAAGCCATCGCCATCCAGGCCCATGCCGCTCTCAAAGCATTGGAGGGGGCTAAAGTTCCGGATGTGCCGCCTGGAGAGCTGACGGAAGAACAGAAACGGATGACCGTCGATACAAAGGGCAAATCCAAGGAATCCTCCGCACCCATCGCCGATGAAAATCAGAAGCTGCTCAATTTTTGTCGACGAATTCTTGGCACGGCAGATGCGATTGATCGCTCGTTGCGTGAGACCAAAGGAGACGATTTCGTTGAGCGGCTTCACGCTTCGCTTCCAAAGATCCTCACCTCTTCTTCAGAGGAAGGCATGCTTGTTGACGGAGGCACAACAGAAGAGAGCGCCACCAAAGCGTACTTGGAATGGGCCACCCGTGTCAGGTTTGAGTACTGCGACTTGACCATCCCGGTAACATCCATGGGAAATGAGACCGAGCCTCAACCACCTCATTATAAATCGTACTACAACAACGAGATCCGAATGCTGGCTCTGTCTGACATACCCAAACGATCTCTCGCCATTGCAAAGGAGGTGAAGATCTGACTCTGTATACTGCCACATTTCGCTGACGATCAAAAGCTTTCTATATTGACAAATAATTTGCCAATAGCATGGAATTCCTCGATATTCCTACGCATCGACGAAACCCGAGTCGATGTGATCAAGGCCCTTATTACGGGCCCAGAAGGAACCCCGTATGTTAGACCGCGTTCGATATGGCACCGAATTTTGATGTCCTTTTTCTGCGTCCAGATATTACAACGGCTGGTAAGTCTCTATCTTCCATGCGAGTTCCAACCTCACAGTGCGACACAGCTATTTATTCGATATATTCTTAGGACCAAGCTACAATCAATCACCCCCCAGTGTTAAATACATGACGGTGAGGATTAGACGGTTTCCCTATTTCGCTCACGCTTATCATCCGGCAGACGAATGGAGGAAAATATCGATTTAACCCTAATCTCTACGCGGTATGTCTGAACGACTCGTAGCTTCTTCTGACTTGAAAGTCCGTTCAATAGGACGGGAAAGTTTGTCTGTCATTGTTGGGAACGTGGTCTGGACCAGGCTGGGTCGCCGGAAGATCGACACTGTTACAGGCGCGTTTCTGGCTCTGGTGGTAGATGGACGACTAATACTCAGCAGGTCCTTATTTCCATTCAATCGATGATCCTCTGCGAAGAACCCTATCTCAATGAGCCAGGTGGGCGTCGAGTGGCAACACACCACAGTCTCATGCATGTATGGAAGGTTTTTATTCCTTTGGAATATTGCTAACTTTGCGAAGACTCTGCCAATGTCCGTCGGATGGTTGTCAAGACAGCGGTAAGCATTTGCACCTATTTTGTTTTCTCCTCCACAAACAGTAATGCGTTTGTAGATGCTCGGTAACTTGCAGAACCCGCCAGAACCATTCGCAGACATCATTCGGACCCATTTTCGGCTCAAGGCACGTTCAATCTCGACGCAACTCGATCAATGGCTCTCGATAGACGACGGTAAATCCACCATCAGCGATGGTGGGGGTTTCTCGGGATTGCAGGTGGACTCCGTTGGGGGAAGTGCCAACGGCTTTGCCGCAGACGTGGGTGAGATGAAACGAGTCTTGAAAGAATTGCAGGCTGGTTTCGGAACGAGCGGTAGATCTTGACGCGTTGTACAAACTAAACACAGGCATTGAGTATTGATGGCATGTGATTTGACGATCTTGCCATAAATCATGCTCTAGCGGTACTTGCTACTCCTTTCCCTCCACCCTTCAGCACACCTCTACGAACACCATCGAGCCCATAATGAGTGACTCAGTTATCCACTCCGTCGCTGCCGGCGCTGCCGGCGTCGTTGCCATGTCTTGCACCTAGTAAACTACTTTGTTTAGGTCCCGTCAATGCACTCAGGCTAACCTATCTGACAAGTCCGTTGATATTTTTATCCACTCGAGCCGCCGTCGAAACGAAGAATGAATCCAAAGTAAATCGCACACCTTTGCCTTGATTCTTCAAAACCTGACAGGGTTCCAGTCTGTGTTTCAGGCTGTTGTAGACATTGTCAAGCGAGAAGGCCCTTTGGGTCTGTACAGCGGCCTAAGCTCAAGTCTGTTAGGTATCGCAGTCACCAACGGGTATGATGTAAAGCTCAGTCCGAATGCTGAAGACTGACAGCTCCAAAGCGTATACTACTACTTCTACGAGCGATCCCGAGAAATGATCCTCAAGTCCCGACGAGGAGGCAAAGGACTCAGTACTCCAGAGTCCATATTGATCGGTGTCATTGCGGGTGAGCCTCTAAATGCACCTTTGGCTATCTTTTTAAACTATTCAAGGGTCTGCAACCACAATCGTCAGCAATCCCATCTGGGTCGTTCAGACTTCGCAAGCTGTGCGCACTCTGAACCAGTCCGATACACGATCTTTGGATCCTTCCCAACCCAAACTCGTAAAAAAGCTAGGGATTTTGGAAACCATCCAAACTATACTCGCAAAGGATGGCATCCAGTTATGGTTATCCTAGTCGACCCTCGTTTTAACGCTCACATATCTGTTCTTCTTAGAGCCTTCTGGCGCGGGATCGGTCCTGCGTTGGTGCTAGTGATCAACCCTGTCCTTCAGTATACTGTGTTTGAACAGCTGAAGAATTTTCTCGTTGCCAGAAGAACAGCGAAACTGAGGGCAGCTGGGGTCGCTACTGCTGTAGCTGTTCTGACCGACTGGGATTTCTTTCTTCTTGGCGCATTATCCAAACTTGGTGGGGGATGTGTTTTTTTTTTGCTCTTCAGCTTGATCTCACGGGTAACGTCTACGCAGTTGCTACGTCTTCAACTTACCCCTACATGTGCGCGTTGCTCTATTCTTCGTGTTGTCCTTACTCAACTTCAAGTCAGTGTTGTGAAAAGCCGCCTACAAGCAGGACACACTCGTGCTCTCAAGTATAAGTCTTCGATTGATGGCCTTTTTGCTATCCTCAAGGAAGAAGGAATCGAGGGTCTATACAAAGGCATCGGCAGCAAACTCGTTCAAAGCGTCTTGACGGCGGCTATCTTGTTTGCGGGCCAACGCCGAATCTATGAGATCACTAAGGTATGAGCGTACTATAAGAGTTTCTCTGATAGATAATGACAACACAAATTTCCCTTCACATCAGGCCATCTCTAGATAGTGGTAGAAACACAACCACAATTTGTTCGGCTGTCAAGTAAAGGTACCTGTACATAGTATAATGTGTTTGTGAAGTAATTCGTTGGATAATTTGGGAATACTGAAAGGTCCAATTTCCGCTCAAGTCTATCAGTCACCGGCACCAACCCTGCTTACTGCTGTCTATTATTCGTATGTGGGAAAAAATCAACTACCGCAGACCCGTGGCAACCTAAGGTATAGAGGCCATACAAACTACCAGACCGATTAGCACTTGGATAAGTTCAGTATTGAGGAGTTTCAATTTTAACGCCACTTTCACCAAATGAGGTGCTTCTTCCCCATCGCTTGGAAAAGATCTGGCAGTATCTATACAGTCCTTTACTTCATTTAGCAACCGACTTTAGCTCAGTTGGAAGTAGCGCAAGACTGTAATGGAAACCTATGGAGCTGCCAGCTCGAACGCGTGATTACATAATATCTTGAGGTCGCCTGTTCGAACCAGGCAAGTCGGATTCTTTTTTCCTGTTCGAACCAGGCAAGTCGGATTCCTTTTTCCTCTACGTTAGGACTTGTTTTTTAGAATATCTTTTATTTTGGGTCACATAAATGACATGGATTTCATGCCTTGGTTGGTGTCCTTTTTTCTTCAGTGAGAACCACCATGGTCATCTGTTTGAGCCAGGCAATTAGGCCCTTTTTGCCACCATATCCATTTTACGCTTCAAGATTTCTGTTCTGCATATGGATTTGTTTGGCCATGGAGTTTGAGAGGCAGTCTCAAAAATTCTTCTTGGGTTGGTGCCTTTTTTGTCTTTTTCTTTTTGCTATCCATATTGTGTATCATCAGGTATTTGTGTCAGTGAGCAAAGCTCAAGTCTTATGTGCACCATGCAAGTACCCAACTTTCTGAACCAGATTTTTGAAAGGACACTTGTGCCCTCCTTAGTATTAAGTCCTCTTTGGGTCTTATTCTATCAAAACAGCAACCGTCTGTATCTGTTCTACAGAAAGTTGCCAAGTGAAGCCACCAAAAATACCTAATAAGTACTAGGAGGCCTGCTGTGCAGCAGGGTCCACATTTTTTTTGTTGCCTGGGCATACAGATAATGTATGGTTCTGTTATTACATGGTGGCTTTCAAGAGCACCGTCGCATCATGATTTGCATCGGACTCAGAGCATCTTGAACTGTAAAGACTGAACGGTCTCAATCAAGTTTAAAAGTGGGTCGGAGAAATGTACCAGAAGGTCGCATCTCCATTGGATCTTCCGGGAAGGCTCGAAATTCTGTGGGGATAGAAATGTGATATCATAAATCTGCTGCAGCATCGAGGACGCGAAATTAAGTGAAGTGCAGCTCAGTTCGCGCAGGCACTACACTTAATTCGGGTATGGATCTAGTCATCAACAACAATCGTTCTTAACAGAACTATGATCTTATTAAGAGACGTCGTCAGCACAGACCTCGCTTGCATAATAGGTATGGAAGATGAGTAATGGTCGATTTCAATCACGTTGAAAATCTGTCAGATAGTCATCAACAGCTGTTCACACGCTGGGAAAGAATGAATCCACGAACCATAGCTTGTCCTCTGACGTTTTGGGTTGAATACTGAGCTCTTTCACCCAGTCCCACTTGCAGTCCGGGCGCGATTCGCGGCATGGTACTGAATGGGGGCAATATACTGTGAGAAAAGCAGAAATAAGGCCATTCGGACGACGGCGCACCCCATTCTTGAATTTGATCATCGAGAGACGAGGCGCAGACGATGATCGAGTCCTTGTTCTGGGGCGAGCTGAGGAACAGAGAGGAGCCGCACTCCACGCAGAAGGAGCGAGTGATGGTACGGCCGCTGGTTGTGTCGCTGTCTTGGTATTCGCGGATGTACTCCCGGCCAGAGGCTACGCTGACTTTCTGGAAGAGCAAGTTATTGGCCCGGAAACACAAATAGAGGGCAAAAGACAAGAAGTACACGTACATCGGGACTGAAAAATGTATTCGCCATGAATGCGGAGCCGCTGAATTTCTTGCAGTTGATACAATGGCAGACGGCGAATGAGAAGGGTTCTCCGGAGGTGGTGAAGCGTATCTTGTGGCACAGGCAGGATCCATTGCGCTCCATTGTGGGTTGGCGAGGGTAATATCGAGCACAGAGAGTCTCCAGATGGGAAGAAGCAGGGTCAGCGCTGATTAAGGCCTTGCACTCTCCAAACAAGCACATATTTTATTATCTGACCAGTATAGCCAGAATTCCACATAATTTTGACATAGATTTTTTAAGAACATAAACCTTTTTTATTGTGCGCATCCAAACATCTGCAATCAGCCTTCTCAATGAGTCGCAAAACTCTCAACGCTGTGGCCTTTATCTCTCCTCAAAACCACCCGATTCTCATCCGCACATTTACTAAACAAGACGACCATGCCATCAATACCATTACATTGCACACACCAGTCTGGATGTGATAGAAGAGCGAGGTTGAAGGTTCTTCTTCTTTAAGCTCCTCCTTCTCATCCTTCAACCAGTGGCGGCCGGGGGAAAGTCGACCGAATGCTACCTGGGGCTATTGTATGCTATGGAGGATGTTGCTGTATACGGGTACATCACACCTTTGAAAGTCAAGATTGTGATTGCGTTGGCTCTGTCAGATTCCGTGGTCCGAGACGTGGAAGTCAACATGGTAAGCATATCATATCTTGCTTGGTATCTCAAATCCTCAAACTGCTTTAGATCTTTAAGGCTCTCCATATGGCTTATTACTCTGCGATATCCAACCCATTCCTAAAACTAGACCCCCTACAGACACCACCAACGATCACTCTCCATACCTCCTTGTTGGCCGTTCAAACTGGAAAAACTTCCGACGGCGCATTGACGAAATCAGCAGAGTCGTTGCCAGTCCCTCGAATACGGCAAGCGCTTGATACGCCTTGATATGCCTGGTTTTCCCCATCGCAGAACATGTTTAATCATATTGGTGCTGTGGTGGGCCGTTTCGGCGAATAAAACCTATATCGACCATACCCTCCTATTGACTCAGTTGTCACGAGCTCTCCGCATCTGAGACAGATACGGGGTAGATAGCTATTACTTGTACTTATACATACCACCGAATCTTGCGTCTTCCAGTTCCGACAACCCTTCGACGGCCTCTCGTGCCATTACCCTGACTACCATATCTCCGTCGGTGGCGGCTACGTACGACAAGGTCGTCCTGACTCGCTTCAGCAAATGGTTTGAAAGCTCTGTGTACGAAGAGTCGTATAGTTGTCTTGTGGTTTCGCGTATCAGGAGTGTAAGAAAGTGCAATGCTGCCCGTCGGAAAGGCGGTAGTTTTGAATCCACTGAAGTGGGATTACTGTCTTCTGACGGAATGGACATCATCCCAATTTGTAGCAAATCGATCATGGCTTCAGAGAGGTCAGCGACATATGGTACCAAGGCCAGCGCGCAGGTGTTCTCGCATTCAGCCAGTAAAGAAATGGCCGACGTTCGGAGAGTGGTAGGGACATGTGACAATCCAACGACATGAAATAGTGGAGGTACCAGTATATCGACTTGGAATTGTTAGCTTGTGACTTGTCGTGAACAAAGAAAAACTCACTGTACGAAGGTAGAGCATCACCACACCGTTTGATTACAGACGCTAGTGCTTCCCCAATTCTAATGCGTATATCCATGTCATGCTGCGTCATATTGGTAGCCCCGAGCCCGTCCAGTCCTTGTCCATATTCTTTCACCAGCCCTCGTAATACGTCCTTGCCATATGTGTCCACCATGCCAGCGAGACCCTGCACAGCATTGAGGAACATGTATGAATCGTCGTCCTGTACGGACTGGAGAAATATCGACAAGATGGCCGGAAGCAACGCCGGGTCTGACAGCTGGGCTCCTTGGGACGTCTGGGGACTAACCAGTTGCCGAAGCAGTAGTAGCCCATGAGCTCTGACAGGCAAGATAGGATCTTGGAGGAGTTTTAAAGCTTTCTGATAGATCTCTTGCGTGCTGTCCTCCTCGCGGGTACTATTCCGTGGGGAAGAAGTAGATGCCAAGCGAGCAGTCATGACCATTCTCGCTTCCCGCGCCAATGGTTGCACGGAGGGCGAACCAGTCAAGGACAGCGGTTCCAACAGAGAAAATATCTCGTTGAGGACTGGTTCAGTCTTCGCAGACAGGTCCTCATTGGCTGAATCGGTCAGGTTAAATGAACCCTGGCAGTAAAGAGTCTAACCTTCAAGAACGGCCAGTAGCAGATTGACTGAAGTCTCAGTTATTTCGTCATCGGGAGTGATGATATCCGCGCCGGGTGTGTCATCATCGCTATCGCCATCTTCAAAATCATCATCATCCAGTTGGTAGGAAGGGGTGTTGCCGCGTTTCTCTTTCTGGGGGCTTGTACCGGCGGGTTCTAGAGCATGGCTGACGAAGGATAGAATGTGGGCCGGTTTCCCGAGAATGGTAGAGGCTCCGTCTGAAAGCCAGGCCTGCATTTGAACGACCAGTTGCAGATAGAGCAGTGTCCTGGACAGGATGAGGAAGTAGTCGACACTCGAGGCAAGACTGACCGCATAGGATCGCCTTCCACCTGGTGCTTGGAGTCCCGATACGATTCCAACAGTCTCACAAATAGATCAGATGAGATATCGGTGCGCTGAATGGATTTGAGAAAATTAACAAAATGAACAGGATCTGGGTATAGATCCAAGATGTTCGAATCGAGGTCGATATCGTCATCCGCGGGAGTAAGTAGCGACAAAGGAGCCGTTTTTTCAGCCCTGAAACTTGGTGAATGTATGGCTGGAAGGGCTGCTTCGGTTGCTCACTCTTCCAGGCGAGTGATCTGGCCATCCAGATCTACACGCCAGTACACGCCTTGACCGTCGATCACGGACGTCAAAACAACAAGGGCTTCCGCTACCCCAATCACCCTGCCCCATGTCCCAAGCAGGCCTCGCAGCATCTCTTTCAGGCTTGGATCGGACGTCTTGACTCGATCCAGGTGATACAATAGTCCGTACAATGCCGATATGATAGGTGTTAGGAGGGCAGATATGAGACTGGGGGAGGGATCGGAATTGGTGATGAGCAGCATAATAGTAGATAAGGCTGCTCGTGGCGGCCACGCTGAGTTTATAGAGAGGAATGGCGGATGTAAAATCGAAAGCACGGCGTGAGACGCAGGTGTTGCCAACATTCGAGATAAAGAAAATGCTGCCGCCCGTCTGTATGCTAGAGGCGCACGATCCGATAACAACTCGAGAACACTTGGCGTGATGGTCGAAAAATAAACCTTGATAATTGTGAATTCGAGTGCTGCTTGAGCTGGAAAGTCTCTCACCTCCAGGGACATGCCGGCAGGCGCAGTCGTCAGTACACGAGCAACATGTTCAAGCTTCTCCAACTGCACTTCATCGGCGTCCTCTCCAAACACAGCAGCACACAATCCACGGATACCTTCAGGTCGTAATAGTTGCTTACTTAGAAGGGATGCACAAGATTTATGAACGTGGGGCGGGCAGGGCTTTGTCGACAGCACAGCACCCAGAGCGGTGATGGTCTCAGACGGGGGTGAACTGCAGAAAATGAATGACGCTATTTACAGCAAAAGTGGCACAGACGCACACGCCGAGAAGACGAATTGTGGGCGGACGTATGGCGTCCGGTGTGGTATCAAATGCGAGAGACTTGGGGAGCCAACCGATGGCAATGCATGGTCTTAGCAGCTGAGCCATATGACGGTTCAACAGGGTCGTGGTAATGGGTGTAGGCAAGTCGCTGCGGGGAATCAAGCCTAATAGCCGAGACAACATGGAACACAAGAGCTTGTAATCCTCTGGCGCGGTTGTGAGATCGATTATCTGTGGCCGACTAGATTTGCTCGGCCAAGCCAACATTGCTCGCGAAAGCAAAACATCTACCCCCCATTTGAACACAATTGCGACCAAGGTGCGTAACTCTGCCAGATCCCGGACACCAATAGCGGCATCCTCACTGACCAAAATGTATTGTACCTTGTCCAGGACGTTTAGAGCCTCGGTCGCTGTTGTCAACTCGAGGTCCTGAAGTGTTTGTGAATCATCCAAAGCGGTAGTGGATCCTAGACACGCATAATACCGCGTCAACCGAGACTGCAACACGGACTTGAGCTCCTGTGATGTGTTCTTTGTGGCAGATTCTACAATACACAAGCCGGCCGCAAGAAGCTGTTGGATGTTGCTCATGGATTACCACAACTCGAAACACAGCTTGAACTTGAATTTATGATCGGAATCACGTGCAAACTCTCCGGAAAAAAATGGCAAAGATAAATCGATTCCAAGCTTCAGGGTGGCGGGAAAATTCGAAAATTTTGGAGAAAAGGAGCAGTCACAAAGAAAAGCAGTTTCAAATGGGAAAAAGAATGACCGCCGCAGGTCTCGAACCTGCAATCTCCTGATCACGTGGGTGACCGATTACACATCGTTACATAAGCCAAGTCGTAGTCAGACGCGATGCCATTTCGCCAGGCGGCCATTATAAACTATTTCATAATGCATATATCATGAGCAGAGGGCCCAGCGTCCTTGAGTTCCAAACACTTTGTCTGCACTCTTTAAACACATCCTCACAGCGCGTCCAGGCGCTTTTACCTGGGTCGACACGTTCGCCGCCGTACTATACCATTTTCGTAGCAGCTGTTCTAAATGGATAGAGCTATGTACTAGTACAGGTTCCACGAAGTAGAACTTAAGGATTGATTGACAAACTACCGACGCCATCTGCGGCATCGTCGACATTCCCCTCGATGAGTTTGGTGATCTGCAAGGAAAATGAACGTCAGTGGGGTTTAGCTTTCGAGCTCGCACAAACCTTTCCGATGGCTATTGTTCGGCCTATAACCTGTCAGCGCACGAGGAGTTCATAGACATAGCTTAACATACCTTCGTCTCGCAGCGTAAAGCGGCCCAACTGTGGATAGTCTGCAAACCGCTCAACACATACT
This sequence comes from Mycena sp. CBHHK59/15, assembly GCA_029204085.1. Taxonomy (NCBI): domain Eukaryota; kingdom Fungi; phylum Basidiomycota; class Agaricomycetes; order Agaricales; family Mycenaceae; genus Mycena; species Mycena sp. CBHHK59/15. The sequence continues at coordinate 203,345 of JARGXW010000132.1, forward strand.
GGTGCAGCGGTCTCGATCAGGGCCACGATCTTCTGTCCTCTCTTTGCGAATTGGGGCGGTTTTTTGGACTTGCGCCCAGTCGCCTTATCGAAGTAGTGTAAAAGAGCCTGAGCAAGAAATGAGAAGGTCTGCATGCAACATAAAAAGAAATGCGTACTGGGAGCGTCACTTCCTCCGCCAGAGTATGGATGTGCATGACCGCAGAGTAGCCAGCGCAGATGATGCTCTTGTGTTCCAAGATAGCAAGCTCGGCTTGGAATTGGCGGACAGCATGGATGGGCTTATGCGGACTGGTAAGCATGAACCCAGGACTGATGTCTTCGTCCTCCACACCCCGCAACCGAATGCGCACGTTGTCGCCGCAAAGAGCAGAGTTGACCTCTTCTTCCATTTCGTTGTAGATCGCTGCAACTTCAACGGGGTCCTTGTTTGGCATGAGAATGAGAGAGTCCCCTTTGCGCATGTGGCCGGATTCGACTTTGCCTACGACGATGGTACCCATGTCTTTGTACTTTTCAGCAACGGGCATCATGAGAGGAGCATTGATTTTGCGGTCGACCATGGGCATGTGGTCGATGTGTTCAAGGAACGAGGTGCCTCTAAAACAATGAGGACAGAGATGAAGGAAGGACAAGCAACTCACGTCCACCACGGACAAACGGTCTTGCTCACAGGTCCTTGAGGTTGGCCCCGGTATATGCAGAGACAGGAATGAATGTGACATCGGTTTTGGGATTGAAACCTGCCGCCCGGACGAAGGGTATCAGTTTGTCTCTGATCTCTTCAAACCGTGCTTTTTCCCAGTTGACCGTTAGATCGTCCATTTTATTGATGACAATAACGATCTTGGCAACTCCAGCAGTCTTTACCAACATGATGTGCTCACGGGTCTGACCGCCTCGTTCGAAACCCGTCTCGAACTCGCCCTTCCGGGCAGAGATGACGAGGATCGCGACGTCGGCCTGGGCGGCACCCGAGATCATGGACGGCACAAACGTCTTGTGCCCCGGGGCATCCAAAATTGTGTATCGGCGGAAGGGCGTCTCAAAGTATGCACGGCCGACCTCGACCGTCTTTCCTTTCAAGCGCTCCTGCGGGGTTGAGTCGAGAGCCCAACTCAGATACCATGTCTCGCGACCGGCCTCTTTGGCTTCGCGTTCGTATTTCTCCATTGTCCGTTTGTCCACCGTGCCCGTGAGGTAAAGCAAGTTGCCGCCCATGGTGCTTTTGCCCGCATCGACATGGCCGATGAATACGATGTTGAGATGCTCCTTGACTGTTGGGTACGGTCAAATGGGCGGATCGGATGACATCCATGACACATACCATCGCCGTACAGATCTTCAAGAACGGCATCGTCTGCGACAGTGCGAACCTCCTGGGCGATGGCGTTCGTGTCTGTCTTTGCCTTTTCTGTGGTGAACGTCTTGGACGATGGTGCGGATGGCGCTGGACGGGTATTGATAGCTGCTGGGGGTGGGGTAGCAGTAGCGGGGGCGGGGACCGGAGCAGGGGCTGGAGTGGCAACAGGAGCGGCGGGCGGAGGGGCAGGCTTTGTTCCGCCAATGTTGAGAGAAATTGTGGGAGGCGGCCGGGGTGCCTCTGTTTGCTCTGGACGCTCCAGCGGCTCTGGTTGCGGCGGGGGTGGCTGAGGCGCGACGAAGCCTCTGCCTGGAATGAATTCGAAAGCGCCTGCGTTGAGCTTGCTCATGGGAGAAGAAGAAGAGGATTGGAGTGACGCGGAGCCGGGTGGTGTGCAAAGAGTGTAGTGACAATCAGCGCCGACCTGTGTCGGCTCTGCGATGACTTGGGACTTACTTGAGGCCGACTACAGCCTCGGGTGACTGATAGTCTGACTTTGTTTGCATCACGAGACCACCGCCGCGACACCATGGCCGCTCCGTCCCACCACTATCTCGCCGTCCTCAAGGCCTCCTACGACTACGACCCCGAACCCGGCGCAGAGGACGAAATCCCCATCAAGGAGAACCAGATCCTGTTCCTCAAGGAGCGGGTCGACCAGGAGTAGCTATCTCGCTTTCCAATGCCCCACCATCTCACCCGTGTCGCAGCTGGTGGAAGGTCAAGGTCAAGGGCGACTCTCAGGAGGAGGACAGCCCCGTTGGCCTGGTCCCTGCTGCATACGTCGAGCCCGTGCGTTTACCCCCATCACCCGGTGTCATCATTGACTGACTGTGCGTAGGCCGACCACACCTTTGTCGTAAAGGCGCTCTACGACTACGAGGCAAATGCACCCGGAGAGCTTACCATCTCCGAAGACCAGGTTCTCCTTGTATTTGACACTGAGGAGGACTGGCTTCTGGTGCAGACAGATGAGGACGGGGGAAAGGCAGGTTTCGTCCCCGCAAACTATGTCGAGGCCACGTCTGGAGAAGATGAACCATCCTCGCCACAGATTGTTGTTCCGCCTTCGGTGCGTTCACCTTTCGCTGTTCTGGTACTTTCTCAAAACCTTTTATCAGCCCCCACGGCCGTCCAGCAGCTATGTAGACCCAGCCGTCAGGGTCGCCTCCTCGAAGATCAAAGCCGATGACATCAAGACCTGGTCTGTGTCTGAGGTAGACAAGAAGGGCAAGAAGAAGAAGGGTACTCTGGGGGTCGGCAATGGCGCCGTGTTCTTCGCGAGCGAGTCTGATAAGGTGCTTTTTGTTTCCCCACCTATACCATTCGGGAACTCAGCTCCCCATAGACTCCCGTACAGAAATGGCAGACAACTCATATCGAAAACATCAATATCGAAAAGTCTAAGCATGTTCACATCGACGTCGGTGGCCCTAATCCCATCAACCTCCACTTCAGCGTGGGGTCCAAAGACAGCGCTGACGCCATTGTGACCAAGCTTGAATCCTCCAAACAGCTGTCTGCCCCTTCCCCCGCTAGCTCACCTCAACCAGATGAACCCTCACGATCAGAAACCCCCCGCGAGGCTACGCCGCCGAAAGAAACCAAGAAAGCCACTGTACATTTCTCTCCCGAATCTCCTACCGTGATTCCGGTCTCCGATGAAGAGGAAGAGCCGCAAACGGCTGAAGGAGATGCAGAGGAGGAGGGCGATATGGTCACAGCTTTGTATGACTTTACTGCCGATGGCGCAGATGAACTCTCTGTTGCCGAAGGCGAGCGTCTTGTCATATTGGAGAGAGATGGCGATGAGTGGTGGAAGTGTCGTAATGACAAGGGTCAGCAAGGGGTTGTTCCGGCGTCATATCTCGAAGTATGTCCCCGTCTCGCCGTTTTCACCAGGCTGGAAACTGATTTACTTTGTAGTCAGCAGGTGGTTCTGCACATGCGGCTCAGGAAGACCCGGAACTGGAGCCCGAACCTGAACCTGAACCAGTACAGGAGGAGGAAGTGGATGACGGTCAGGCTACCCGGGAAGCTGAAGAGCGTGCTGAGGCTCTTCGCCGGGAGAAGGCAAAGGAGAAGGAACGTGCTGAGAAAGAGCGTAAAAAGCTGGAGGCCCAGCAGCGGGCCAAGGCAGCTGCCGCGACTGCTGAGCTCGAGCGGAAGAAGCGCAAAGAGGCAGCGGCAGCAGCAGCAGCGCGGGCAGAAGCCTCGTCGCCTCCCCCTGCTCCGTACGCGTCCCTTCAACCTCAATTCTGCTCTTTTTACTAACCTCTAGCAGGCGCCAGCCGGAACCGAAGAAGACAGAGGGAAGCAAGACAAGCTCAAGCAATCGAACCTCACTCGATCCCGCTGCTCGTAAGTACACGGCTGCAGAAACGTTGTGATGCTACTAAGGATACTTTTCAAGGTCCTCCTCCAGACAGGGTGCGCGTTTGGCATGACCGGAGTGGACAGTTCCGTGTCGATGCCGCTTTCCTCGGATTCCACAACGGCAAACTAAGACTCCACAAAACTAACGGCGTCATCGTAGAGGTTCCAGCTGAGAAGATGTCCATCGAAGACATGCGCTACGTGGAGAAAGCGACGAGCAAGAAGGCCAGATCGGCACCGACACGGAAAGTCTCCGACGATGATTTACCCCTCGCCATCCATCCTACGGTGGCTGTCAAGCGGGCTTCGGCGACACCCAAGAAAGGCCCTACTATCGATTGGTTTGACTTCTTCCTTACAGCCGGCTGCGATTTGGATGATTGTACTCGCTACGCGGTCTCTTTCGAACGGGACAAGATTGATGAATCCATCTTGCTCGATATCACCGATGCCACCATGCGTTCCTTGGGGCTCCGCGAGGGCGATATCATTCGTGTCACCAAAGCCATTGACAAGCGGCGGCCCCAAGAAAAGAAGAACGGCGCTGGCGAGCAGGCTGAAGAAACTGGTGCGCCCACCAAGCCTCCTCCCAATCTCTTCGCCGGTCCTGGCGGAGCTTTGAAGAATCCACGACGTGGACGACCACAACCCAGCAAGAGTCTTCCCCCTTCTGTGGACCTTCAGGCCATATCCACCGTTTCCGACCAAATCCAGCGAACCAGTTCACCGCAAATCCTTACTCCGACGACTGGAAAACTGTCTTCGACACCTGTTCAGCCACCGCCGCGGTCCAGTTCGGCTCTTGTTGCCGCCAGCGGTTTCGACGACGATGCGTGGACGAATCGGCCAAGCTCTACGCAACCGCCTGCAGTAGCTGCATCGACACCCCCTGTAACCACACCCAGAGCGCCTTCGGCTCCCCCTCTTGCACCTGCGCCTACGCATGTATCTGCCCCAGTTGCGGCCCCCGCGGCCGCTCAGCCTGCAGCCTCATCTGCACCCAACAATCTTGCCAAGACGACGGAAGCAGACGTTTTCGAGCAGCTTACGCGTCTCGCCGCGCTAAAGCCTCAAAATCAGCCCGCTGCCCCCACGCCCCCGGCTCATTCGCCAGCGATTAACTCCCCGCCGGCTGGTTACATCTCTGGCCTTGGAATGGGTTCTTCACCAGTACCTATAGGCCAACATTTCAACAATCAACGAACGGGCGTCCTTCCACCACCGTCGCCCCAGCCTCAGGCTTATAACGGTCCGCGTGGCCCATTCGCGCCCGTTCCCGTCAATCAGAGTCTATTACAGCCGTTGATCCCGACTCAGACTGGGTTCAACAGCTTTATCCCTACGCGCCCAGGAGCTGCGACATCTCCTTTCAACAACCCTCCCTCGCAGACGTCATTCCTATCGGCGCAACCCACAGGTTACCCAGGTTCTCAGCCATTGCAAGCGCAGCCCACCGGTTTCCCTGCTCAACAACCATTGGCATTCCAGCCAACTGGCGCTCCCTTCGGAGGATTCAACGGCCCTTCTTTTCAGAACAACAACAGATTTGTCCAGAGCAGTTCGTCTTGGATTGAGGTCTTTCCATGTTCCCTAACCCTGTCTACAGATCCCACTGGTTTCGGTCAGTCCCCGTTCAATAACGGTCAGCCGGCGTTCAATAACAGCCAATCGCCATTCAACAATCCCTCACCGTTCAACAATCCATCACCGTTCAACAAACCGTCGCAATTCAACAACGGCAACGGATTCTCGTCTCCTCCGCCTGTCCCACCACTCTCTTCTTCAGTCTCCAATACCAACACAACTCCCGCCAATATCTTCGCGCAAATGAAATCTGGCACTTTCGGAGCTGAAGACAACGCTCCCCAGCCTTCAGGTTGGTCACCTTTTTGTTGTTCGCGATTCCAGTCGTCTAAACTCATTTCCATCCAGACCGATATGATTCTCTTAGGCCCAATCGTATGCATCATTTATCTTCCTCGCTTCACAATACTAACTCTTCTCCAGCGCTGGTAGCACAGGCCACTGGCTGGGGAGGCGGGTACCAAGGCGGATATTCAGCCTACCACTGATCTGTGTCTACTAAATATTATTATCCAGATGCGGGGATTATACAGGAGTGAATATAATATAACCCTAACCCTATGCTACCTGACCAGGGTCAATGATACCCTGAGCAATGCCCACTCGGGTAAAGTAAGTTTTGAGATTCTGTCGGATATCTGGACCGACATCTCGGCTGAGGAGATCTGCAACTAGGGGGTAAATCGCTGGCAAATATCTCCCAAACTGTTGCAGCAAGTCAGTAGGCAATTATATGAGCAAGATCTCAACCCACTGCTTTGTCATCAAATCGACAGAAACCGTTCAGTATCTCGCCAACGACAGGCGTCCAAGCAATGATGTTCTTCCCTTGCGTATCGGCACGCAGTTTGTTGTAGTCTTGCAAAACTCCGAGGCCCAACCTGAATCAGAGCTTGAGGTAAATGACTAGAAAATCTCGAAGATATACGTACGGCATTAACCGATCAGCAATTTGTGGACGAGCAGCTTGGTGCTCTGGACGACAATCATAATACATGCGCAGTAAGATGTGGACCAATGTCGAGGCGCTGCTTGATTCCTGCTTCAGCAGATTCGGGAGATGCTTCATGAATCCTGTCCAGTAGAGTTAGCTTTGTGCAACTGGGTGATACTTGGATGCACGTGAACGCACCAACTTTCCACAGCCCAGTCCTCAGCTCCTTGTCGTCATTGAACATCCGCGCAAATTGGTAGCTGTGGTCAAGGACACCCATTAACCGTAACAGATGCTCTGGCGGTATCGTATTGTAGACCTCGTCATTTCGAAGCAAGTCGTTGGTTGTTTCTATAAGGAGCAATTGTAGAACACATTTGACGATTATTTGCTTGAAAATTCGCCGGCGGTCAGCGCTCGACGTTTTCGCGTCGGGCCGCGGTTGTTCGCCATTGGGTGATAATGGTGCCGGCAAAATTGTCTGTCCATTGAGCTCTGGAGGCCAAGGTCATGGGTGTGTCAAGACAGGGATTATTTACGACTTGCCTGAGGTCTCGGACAGTTCTGGGCTAGTGCCATCAATTTCGACTCTGAGACTCTCGTCAAAGAGTTGATGCGGTGTCGTAGTCTTGAATAGCTTCACGAATGTCATAGCTACACGTTCCCACCGTGCCGCACTGAGCTTGGCTACGTTGCTCTCTAAAAGCTGTTGCAAGCACGACGTTCCTATCCGCGCCAATGTGTCGTTTTCTAGACACATATGAATACTGCTTCGAGCGGAGAGTACAGAACATACCTTGGCATATGCACACACAGAGCAGATCAAGGAGGCCATCTAAGAACCTCTCCAAGATGTCGAAGTAGAAAGTATACAGGTCAATGAGATCACGAAGAGCCTGGATCATCGTGGTTGACAGCCAAACACTCATGTCCTCCTGAGTGCTGAATCGCGACACATCTTGACTCGACTTCAAGACAGCAAATATGGGGAATAGAAGCTCCTGGCAGACGGTATCCCAAAATTCTACAGGATACGTCGAACCATAAGTCTTGAGGGTCATGAAGAGAGAATCCAGTGCACTATAATGATTCAGAAGAACGCAAACTGTAGGAGCAACAAAAATTACAGCCGCCGGACCTCCAGATCTTCACCGTTCATGATGATGTCGTAGAAGCCGAAAAGTACTGGATACCAGTATTTGATCATGTTGTCATCCATGGGCGTGTTCGGAGATGCGGCTTGGGCTGTCCAAGAACACTCGGGGCAATCTAGCATGACGGGTATGACACCACGGAGCATGGCTATAGCCAGTAGACTGATTTTCTGGTACTTGCTCACTTTACAGAAATCTGTGATGCAGACAGTTAGATCGGCAAATGCGCCGTGACGGACAATTGCAGAGAAGTGATCCTTGTTGAGACGGGTGACGATCTCGAAAGCAGAAGTCGCGATCCGCTCTACTAGACAATCAATAAACCATGCCAGAACACGATCTTTAGCACAAACCAGTAAGGACCTTCGAAGCAGCTTGGAACACTCCAAACATCGTACGCCAACCGGAGCGCATATTTTGCACTCGCGCTTGTATCATTTGCTGCAGACACTGCAATACCTATGTGAAGCAGTCAGAATCCGCACCTCGCGAAAGTAGTGTCCCCTACCATGTCGCGGATATCGGGTTGGGGTTGTGAATCATCGTGTGTTCGAACGGCTTCAAAAAATCCTTCTGAAATTTGAAATGTGGTAATTCTTCTTTCTCGAGAAATCTCATCGCAAGTTGGCGGAGAGAATCCAGAGCGAAGAAGCCGACATGAGGATTGTTGTGGCAGCACACCTGAGAGGAATCGTCAAACAAAGTCGTTCGAAGAGCACAGGGAACAGAATTACTTGATTGAAATGTTCTCCCAGGATATCCCACAGGTTGGACCATTCGAGACGAATCCGATTCATGTTATAATAGGAGATCTCGACCAGTTTCTGCAAACTGAACAATCGCGGGTGTTGAGAGAGGCCAGATGATTGGATCTCCTCCCAAGAAACATCACTCAGGGCTTGGACAAAGTCCACAATCGCATTCTTGAGGAGAATGGTCAGTAAAGTGACTATATACTACGCACAAACGTACCCCCGACAAGAAGTGACTCAGTGAGAACACCATATCTGTTGCGACGGTGATGTGCGTTGATCTACTCTCGTTGGCCAACTCTTCTGTGGGTAACTTTCGAGCCCGACTGGGGACAAAGAATTCAGCACAATCATTGATAAGCGCATGATTGATTACCCACCCTTTTCTTCCGGAATCGGCTTCAGTGCCACCGCTGATAAGTTGCATGTGCTCCAGCTGGCTCACGCAAGTAAGGACTTCGTGCCAGGATCCTTGAGATGGTTGCCTTCAGTTACTGCGACGTCCAACAGGGTTTTGATAGCCTCCATGTTCTTTGTCTTCATCTCCCCGAGATTGTTCAAGAACGTAAACTTGGCCAGGGTTGTAACGAATGCGTTGCGCTCCAGCTCGAGGTCAAAGAAGCAAACAATCCGGATAGCACTCTTGAAGCCGTCTAAGCATAACTCCACGACTTCCAAGTCGTCAGTGTCCTGAAGGGGACCCGAAAGACCGGCCAAGAAAGGTATCCAGGCCACTTCAAACATGGGGCGAACATGCACGAAGTGTGACGCGCTGAAGAACTGATCTCCGCCCTTACTTCCCTTGCGTTGCGTCCGCATCATGGTCCTGAACAAAGCCTTCAAACGGCGATGAGAAGGCGCTGGCTCCGGAGTACTGCAACCATACCTCTGTTTTGTTTGCCATGCCGCTGGACTGCAGGACATAGGCCTCCTTTTGGAGATCTCGCCCCACATTCGCGAGCGCGTTGGCGAGACCCGGACCAGTGACAGCTGCACCCACGGCTTCGACCTCGTCCTTCATCCTGATTTCATTCGAGACAATTTCATCAAAGATATCCGACAAAAATTGCTCTGGAAGATCAGCATTGTCGTTGATGCCGCGATTGTTTTTGATGAAATCGGATTTAGTCATTCGCTTTTTGACTTGCGGATTGTAATGGTCCGTGTTGAGCAGGATAACAGAGTAGGCGAGTACATATGCCGTGTCTGTACTTTCGTCTGAGCTCCAACGTCATCTCAGAAGACCATGCACCTACCTGCATTGGCAAAGGGACTCTGCGTGTTGCCATCAATGTAACGCTCAGCAAATTTAAGCATGAAGCGATCGATTTTTGGGATTCTCCCGGAAGGCGGAAAGATTGCAAAAATAATCGCAGCGCGTCAACAAACGCCAAATCTTTGAATTCAAGAGTGTCCACAAAGGCGTGCATGATAGCAACGTTCTCATCGTCGCTGGAACCGATTTAAAATAACTTGGAAACTGTTGTTGATGCGCTCACCCTTCACCGAGATATTCGCCGATCATGGCTTTGTTCAACCCATCGGTTGACAAAAGGAAATTTGCAACATCTTTAGGAGACTTGCTGGGAATAAATCCAGTATCAATAAGGAATTGGATACCCTGATTTGAAACTTCAGCTGGCGACACTCAATAATGCATAAAGAAACCTACACGCTTGGGCTTGAAGTTGAACTTCTTGATTCCTTCTAGGAGCGTCGTTTTCTTCTGTTTGGCGCTTTCGAACTTAGTGGGATCGTCCATGAGGTCGGGCGTAGGCTGCCGTAGAGCTTCCACGCTGGTTCCTGCGGAGAGTTTGTCGAGGGAGGTATCAGCTGCCATGGAGTCCCTCCTCACGTCTTCGCCTGGCTGAGATCGCACAGAGGGTGCTGCGAGAGAATCATCGGACATCTTGCCAGCGGCAGTGCCCCAAGCTACGAGAGACCGGAGAACAGCAACAAGACATTCAAGTCCTTGACGTTTTAATTGGTTCTCGGATAAACCCATCACCGATGTGTCCATCGTACCAGAGACAGCTAGAGCCGAAGTACTCAGGGACGGTGGGACCGCTCCATGATGACTTTTGACTGTCGGACTCAGGGCGGGACTAGGAGGCTCGCTCGGCTTTTGCGGAGTCATCGCAAAGGGCATACTCCCAATCTTGGAGATAATATTCATAAGGCTTGTGTCATGGTTGTCAGGCCGTGTCAAGAAAGGAATAGAAAGGCATACTGTTCGTAGATATTATCGGCTGCATCGCTGTCGCAGTCGTAATTGAGATATATCTCGACTAGAGCCTGAGGATCCTGGCACAGGCGGGACAACATGCCCAGGATGACGGCCTTCTGTTTGAGCGTAGACGTGCGCATTTCAAGGATGGGAATAAAGATCTCATGCAAGAGAACTTCGATTTCTTTCTGAGATTGGTATTGATCAATCGAAGGAGAATTGAAAATTGTGTTACTGACCTTGAGTTTAGTACGCATACCAGATATGACTCGCCAAAATATTTCCACGCTTATCTCAAACACTTGTGGTACTGGGCTGACAGCATTTCGACTCAGGCTCAAACATAGATACTGGTTGATGGCCTGAACGAAGTTTGTCGCTTCGTGAGAAGTGCTGGAATATATTATGGCCGAAGGGTCCACAAAAAGCGGCATGTGTGAGTTTAAGATTGTGAGAACGAGGTGCAGAGAAAGCAACTTCGACCGCATAGCGTGCGATTTGAGGTCACGTTCACTGCCTGAAGTTAGGTCGCTGTCCCTTGAGGGAAGAAAAAACACGCCTTTCGTTATTTAACGGTTTCATCGTCAACTTGCACAAGGCTCGGAACACAAGAAACGCGTCTTTGATGAAGAGATCGTTTACGGTGAGCTCTGTGTGAGTCTCATGTGCGTCGTTCTCATGCTCCCTTCCGAATGAACGCGAGTATTGCCGACCTCAGAAGCTTTCCTGGAGGAAGGAGTTGAGAATGCCGAATACCAGACCGAATGTAACATACTGTGCAATAACCTGCGGCTCGGCATCCACGCCATTTTCTCGCACATGTAGTTCATCGCCGTTCGCGGGCTTGGATTTTGACAGTGGTTCGCCACCGTCCACACCGTCCGTTTGTGATAATTCAAGGGAATCCCTTGGTGGAACACTGGCTTGAATGCCGGTGGAATTCAAGGTAGCGGAATCAGATGCAGGCACTGGGCACTGACTTTGCAGCGGGTGAAGACGTGATGTACCATCTGGGTGAGGCCACCTTGTGCTACCATTTGGTTGACAGGATCCGAGCTCAAGAGAAACACGTTATAAACGGTGCGAACCGCTTTTAGCAGAGACGAGTGGTGTACGAGAATAGTCGACGAAAGCACAAGAGAGAGAAGAGCCTTGACGATCTGTAAGGATACTGTCTCGGGCGTGGTTTCTGTATGACACGCCGTTATCGTGTTAGCGACGAGATCGACGAGGGAGGGGGGATTTAGGTTAGCCTGTGACGCCTCAGCGGCAGAATTTCGACCTAGAGGGTTGGGTGATGGAGGAGGGGAAGGGAGGCCATGGGAAGTAGGCTGAGCAGGTTCAGCAAAAAATGAGTATGAAATCAGCTTGGATATGCAGTCCAAGCTAGCAATCATGAGTTTCTCATTTCGCGTTTCGCAGGCCAGCCGCAACGGCTCGAATATTTCTCGGGGGCGGTCGCCGCCTTGGTTTGCGCGGACCATCTCTAGTGCGCGCTGGGTGCTGTCACGGAGCGGCGCCGACCGTTTGGCTTCTCTAGAAGCAGCAATCGTTTCCAGGGCAGAGGAAATGAGTACGACCGACACGGTATGACCTCTAGAGATGGTCAGAGACCGTCTGTGTGTGGGAGAGCTGGGAGTCAAGGTAGTTGGGGTGGATGGATGGGACGCTTCGTGATAGCCATTTGTTGCAGGATGCTGAGAGGCGGATTCGGGGAGGGTGATAGATTTTGCGGGAGGGGTCGGAGGGTACGGACTGCTAGGACCTGCTTCCTCCTGGTACGCGTCGACTACCTCGACTCTGTATGAGGCAGGCTCTGCATGTGATTCGGTATGGTCTACAGAAGCATCCAGGGGCTGCGGAGGGCCGTGGTCACCATGAGCGTTCTCCACCGACGGGAGTATTTCTAGCTGCGCCTTGGCTTCCGTGTCCATTGCAGATTCTTGAGGAAGGTCCTCTTCGACAAGAACATGGATTGAGGACGGAGGACCTTCTAGTGGGGGGGAGAGCGGGAGGGGAATGGAGATCGGTCCGTCCTCCATTGTCGACCAAGGACAGCTTAGCTTGGGCTCAAATTGAATTTACGAATCTTCCAGTTCTTCGTCACAGGTCACACTTATGTCGTCGTTTACCACCATCCCGACCGGCGCCTCAGCAGCAGTCTTGTTGCCCTCTGGGCCCATGCCAGACACCGCGGTGCCTGTGCAGGGCCCCGATTTCGACTCGCCGCTTTCTCTCCAAGCTTTTCTCAGCAGTTACGAGCGCATCGGATTTCAGGCCACCAGTCTGGGCAGAGCAATAAACACGGTGAATAAGATGGTGAGCACACAAACGCACACCCCGAATTTCTGACTCTCCCCCAGCGCAGTTGGCGCCTCTCCGATGATCCACTCTCCCCCGACGAATCGGAACAGTACATGACTCCCGAAATCCGTGCCCAAACGCGCTGCAACATCTTCCTAGGCTACACATCCAACCTCATATCGTCCGGGCTCCGCGAGCTCATTCTACACCTGGTGAAGCACAAACACGTCGCCGTTATTGTCACTACAGCTGGCGGAATTGAGGAGGATTTCATCAAATGTCTTGGAAAAACTTACCTCGCCGATTTCAATCTTGATGGGGCCGACCTGCGCAAGCGCGGCATGAATCGTATCGGGAATCTCATCGTCCCTAACGACAACTACTGCAAGTTTGAGGACTGGCTCACACCCATCCTAGATGCGATGCTAGCCGAGCAGATGGAGAGTGGGGAGGTGTGGACTCCCCGTTCGTTTATACGCCGGCTGGGCAAAGAGATTAACGATGAAGAATCTGTGTATTACTGGGCTTACAAAGTGAAGAGACGGATTTTTTCGACTGTACGATTTATGACCTCTGAGACCAATCTGTTCAGAACGATATTCCTGTCTTTTGTCCTGCTCTTACTGATGGATCCATTGGAGATATGATTTACTTTCATTCTTTTCGATCCCCGGGCCTCATCCTCGATATCGTTCGCGACATCCGCGAACTCAATGAATTATCCCGAAATTCTAAAAAGGCGGGTATGATAGTGCTTGGCGGCGGTGTCTGTAAGCACCAAATCGCCAACGCGATGTTGATTGTACTGGGTCTCTCTTTTTGACCTGAAAATGGAAAATTAATCAAGTCTTCGACAGCGGAACGGGGCTGACTACTCGGTGTTTATCGTGGGTTGCTTTTTGGCAAGTTGCCACTCTCACTCACATTCTTTCTACAGAATACCGGACAAGAATTTGATGGCTCAGATTCTGGTGCTCGTCCTGATGAGGCTGTGTCGTGGGGCAAAATTCGAGCCGGAGCCGAGTCAGTAAAGGTGGGTTCAATGAGTGGTCTAAGATCTCCCATTCACACTTTAATAGGTGTTCGCCGATGCAACACTGGTTTTCCCACTCTTGGTGGCCGCTACATTTGCAAAGGATGTTCAACAGAAAAACGAGCAAACCATAGATTCTAACTGACTCTAACGGATAGATATGCAGATACATCCATATACAACAAACCAAAACTTCCCTTATTGTATCTACAAATCCGCCATGAATTCCTTGAGGATGGTGCTGAAGATCTCCATGGCTTTCTTGAGCTCGTCATTCTGCACTGGCTTAGCAAATGTCCCATACGTGTGGCAGACTAGAAACGTACCTCTCCATTACTGAAGCTGATGCGGTAGTGACCTGATCTCTCAGACTTGTAATCACCGGTGGGAGAAAACATCGAGCCTAAGCAGTTTTAGTTCTTATTGTATAGAACGGCCAACGTGAACTTGCCAGGGCCGACTAACAGGCCGCCTTCCGCGAGCGCTATAATGATGTTAGATTGAGAACATACAGTTGAAGAACATACTCACCGATCCAGAGTTTCATCTCCAAATCCTCCGTACCTAGAGTGGAGAACGAAGGGTGCTGATCAAAATGAATCTTAATCTAAAAAACAATGAGGTCAGTCAGGTATCCATCGTCACAATATGATGATTGTGTACCCAGAGAAACATTCCGGACGTAGGAGGAACAAATGAAAAAAGGGTGGTGGAAGCGGGGGACTTCTCATTCAAATATCCTGTGATGCTTCGTTTGGGTTTGACCGAACCATGGTAGACTTCGCAGCCTTTCCGAGCACCGGCTGTGCCTGGAGCTACTTCCAAATGGAACTCCTCTGCTAGACAATCAAGCAAGAAGTCGCGTCGAAGAGTGTATTGGAGACGCAACGCTACGAGATGATTGAAGCATGAATTTCTGTTTGACCACTTTTTTGTTATCCGACGGACCTTTCAGCCAGCGGATGTATCCCTCGTAACCCCATTCCAGGAGCGCAGTCGTTACCAACGCCTAGCGATGACGTCACGTACTGAAGAAACGAATAACAATAACCGTAGAGCCTCACTTGTCCAAACCCGCAAGGGGCCTGTGTACTGGTTTCAGCCTGTCTCTCCAGCCTTTCCGCAAATACAGGGTTGCAAGTATACCAGCCCAACCGACATCCCGGGGCAATAGTCTGAAGGTGGATAATGAGTCAGGTGTTTGTATAATAGGAATCGGTTTCACCTTTGAAAACGTGTCCAGTCGAATGACACGGCCTTGATAATCGACTCTAAGACGAGGGTCAAGCTTTTGGAAAATAGAGAGTGAATTGGACATACTTCAAGTAACTGGGTGCTAAGGATGCTAGAAAGCGGATGTCATCGTCAGGCCCACTCCCCCCCTCGTGTGCACGTTGCAATTTGGGAGTATACGGCCCTTCTTGCAAGAAGTAGTACGGGTCATCTTCCACTATGATGATATCTGTTCCAGGTCTCAATGTAATGCTTTGGAAGAATAGGGTTTGTGCAAGCAGCTAGTTTACAGTAGGCGACGGTCGCGGTCAATATAAGCTGTCAGAAGACCGACAGCTGTATAAGGATCACAACCATCTTTGCTGTACACCAGTAGACTTGTTAATTTGTGCTTACCAAATTCAACACAAATCTGGTAAATTTCTTTTTTGCGGGCAATTTCAGTGGTCTGAATGGCAATTAGACGCAGCCCGGAAGATGGGGAAGCTAGACTCACTGTCCCTGTCGGGTTCTCGCCTATGGGAACTGCGTAAATAACATGGGGTCTAAAGGTGTCAGTATATCGGTCGGCACAAGTGATATGCAAGATTACCGTGGCATTCCTCGGACGGTCTCGTCCCACTCTGTCAAGATGTTGCGCAGCGCACCGCTCATCATACCCTGACCGTCAATGTCGACAGGGACTGGCTTGATGCCATACGGCTGCATCGATGCCATGGCACTGTTCAACGTTAAACTCCCGGCTGTGAGATTGCATGAGACTGGGTTTCACCTGGGGTATGTCCACTTGGAGACGAGAACACCTTCTCCGGGGTTGCACAGGGTCGTCACGACCTTGTTCCAGGCATCTGTATTTCCGGCATGGAGTAGGGTCTTATAGTTTCAAATCCAGGCTGAAAGACTTTATCTGTGAACTCGGTGACAATCTTCTGGAGCTGGGGTAAACCAGACGACATCCCTATTGCGCAGTTTAGAGACTGGCTAAAAATATTACAAGTTTCATTGCATACCATACTGGAGAGCCTGATAAACCAAGTCAGCAGGAAGTGATTTGGATACAAAATATCCCTCACCGTTGACAAGCTTATGTCGTCCGCACTGACCGGGTACTTGGAACGGTCACAGTTGTAGTCTTCTCTTTGGCTGCGCCCAGGAGCTTCCATAGCCACGAGAGCGACGAAGACTCTTGGGTGGACTCGAGAGGAAAGGAGTTGGAGGCCAAGACCTCTCCCGAAATTGTAGCGAACGGAAAGTAAGCCGGGCTCGGTAACCCTAGGCAGAGACATAAATTGAATGGGCCTAGACAATGCTAGATATAAACCACCTCCAGCAAGGCTGATTAATCCCGGTTTCCCCCAGTACTTCTGTAGACCTTTCAACGGAGACGTCTGTCGTGCCCGGGAAAGGCCAGACAAGTGGTGAGAGAGATCTATTGCCTCTGGTTTGAAAGACGACATAGTGAATGTGGGCGATGATGTGGGAGGAAACGAAAGATACAGGCTCCGTGTACATACGGATTTAGAGACATAGTGATCAAGCTGACTCAGGTCAGCTTATCAATACTTCTTATCTTCTTGCTGACGACGAAATATAGTGAAATTCACGGGCCTGAGATCAGTAGGCTAAACAAAAAAAAAATGAACATTTGTGTATGGTGGCTATAGTGGGGAAGGGGGTAAGATTGTTGAAAACAGTGGAAATGCTCTGTATTTACATAAAGGTAACATTTGTGGCAGAAAACCTAATTAAGGTTGTCTTGTCAAGGCTTGCTGACCGTGTGAGTTTGGAAGGTCATAGTCATAGATTTGTACCTATTGTGCAACGGCATGTGGTTCCGAAACCTGCCAACCTCGCTGCGTGACCGTGGGGATGGAACAAATCCAAATCTTTGTGTGACCGTACGAAATGGAAGGTCATAGAAATGTTCCTTGTGTCTGTCATTTTATTATAAGTCAGGTACTGCGTCGTACATCTCTCTTGTGGGAGAATCAACGCAATGGCCATATAAATATTGATTCATCAACCATTTCTGTCGGGAGCTCGAGAAACGGCCCGGGTGGTCGGACAGTCCTGGGAGTTGTTAACATAAACGCCAGGAGTTCAGAGCACATGTGCAGTTTCCGCACTGCACAGACACATCTATAGTTTAAAGGTCTCCAACAACTTGAAATAACAATGCAGCCCGTAGGAAACCTCCCGGAAACCTCCCACGCATTGAGCCACGCTTCACTCGCTCGTTACATGGCTTGGTGAAAGGATGGAGAATGGCGTCACAAAAGATCAGGGATATCTGCGTAACTAAAAATCAGCCACTTGAGAGCAAGAGGGCTGCAGAGTTACCTCGAGGGAAGCCACTCGTCATCCATACAACAAGCGCGATGGATGCGATCGAGAGAAGTCTGCCTAAACTCTGAGAGGTGACTAGCGGGAGCTAAAGTCTGAATACACTCCGTGGTCTGTGCAAGAAAAGACTACCTGGGACCCCAGAACAGCAGCTTTCAAGCTTCGTGAACGTTGAAGCAGTTACTAACAGATCGGTCTAATCGGCCAAATACGGTCAAAGCGTTTTTAGTCACAACCATCATCGTTCACGAATTCCTCATCTCTCAGATTCTCTCTCGGAGGAGGTCGAGACGTTAGCTGTGTGAGGGAGAAGTGAGGTGCGAAAAGTTCACAACCGACTTCTCAACGTCTTTAACCACCTCCCAGCAGTTAGGATTTGAGAATGGCGTACCAATTTTCGAGGAAAGGCTGTTTCAAATGCGGAAATCGTGCGTGTGCTGCCGCGCTCTTACTACCGTGCTCATACATGTTCAGTCGGTCATATTGCCGAGAACTGCTCTTCGGACCAACGGCTTTGCTACAATTGCCGACAGCCTGGTCACGAATCGTCTGCGTGCCCATCTCCTCGCACTGTTTCTGCGAAGCAGTGTTACTCATGTGGTGGTGTCGGTCATATCCAAGGTCTATGGCTTTAAACGACGTTAACGACCCCTGAACTCATCCCGAAGTGACAGCCGAGTGTCCCAGCTTGAGGATTCAGCAGCAGGCTGGTGGTGGTGGCCAGAAGTGCTACGTGAGTGGAACCATGTGTGATGGGGCTTGTGCTAAGGCTGGCCCAGAACTGTGGCCGTTTCGGACACATTGCTCGCGCTTGCCCTAGCGGTGCCTTAGGAGGACCTACTTTTGCATCTCGGCCTCCTCCTCCTGGTCGCGCCCTTAACACATCCACCTTGCCGCCCGTCAAGTGCTACCGCTGCGGTGGTCCGAACCATATGGCTAGGTAAGCTGCAGCATCCTGGTTCTCATTGGCGATAACTAACGTTTACTCAGAGATTGCCTTGCGGCCGCTGGAACCATCATGAGTGATTCCACACCTACAGGGCCCGCAGGAATGAACAAGAATAAAACTTGTTACAAATGCCAACAGGAAGGCCATGTGCGTATTTTAGGCACCGCTTTGCAAATATTATTAAGTGTACTCCTAGATCGCAAGAGACTGCCCCGAGAATGGCGAATTCATGGGATGAATCTTCTGTACTAACCCCCTGATATACAAATATTCAAGTTTAGTTAACATCATATATATCCTGTCCCGCGATGATGGATGAGCCTGAAATAATGACTTTTGGAATGAAGCCCCGCAGCAGAGCAAGGCCTGAGGGACAAAAGCGAAGTCGCTGGTGTTTCAGTATCCATTATCGGACGCGTTTGAGTTGCGGGGGAATTAACACTGCCATTGTCACTGAAATGCCGAGATCAGATTTTCGAAAATTCCCGGAACTCACGTTACCTTGCTTTTGTCAAGGTCTCTAGCAAGAGGTGCGTGATCTCTGGATTACCACAGGGGACCCCCCCTGAATAAGGAAAAAATCAGTCAGCTGCACTGTCATTTCACAGCCACCACCACATCTCGACACACCCACCTGACCTCATGTCCACTGTTCTTAGCCAATGCCCACCAAAACCCTGGTTTCCCTGGTCCAGTCGTCAGGAATCGGTCTTCATTTTCGAGTACCTTTTGCCATGTTTTAATGACTAACAATTTATTAAGGGCTTGGGTACCATGTCTGGATGTATTTATCATTAGGCAGTCTATCACAATTTTGTTATTTATGACTTTGGTCTATCTGCTTCTGATTTCCTGCTCCAATGCTGCTGCTCTCCTTTGGATCACTCTTTCGTTTCGGAATTGCCAGATGAGGTGAGCTGACACTGAGACAAGTATTCTGAAGAGATGGGTGGCTCCTTTGTCAGTTTTGACTGCACTTAGACTCTTCTTAATTGTGCTGCATGCCATGATTTCTCCCATTGTCGGTTGGAGTTCTGCACTGGTCTTCTTTGACCAGATTTGACTTGCTAGATCCTACACTTGGCTTTGGCTGTTTTCTTCACATTTCGTTAGTATGTGTGTCATGTTCTCTGTCACTCCACTGCATCTGTTACATTTTCCATGCACTTCATGGCCCTCGGTATGCTTCCAATGGTTGCCCACCTTGTAGCTGTCATGTATTAACATCCACAAGAAGAATCTGATGGATATCTTTGTGTCTTGTCGAGCTCCATATTCTTTGGTTTGGTGGCACCTCTTTTTCTCCCTCAGCGATTGCTTCTCTTGTGAATATCAGGTTTCTTGATGTGCTTCATCAATCTATGGCATCCTGGTATTGGACGTTGCTCATCTTGAATTGACGGATTATCTGGTAGGCTAGTGATTGTGTCATACAACTGAGTTTCGCCCCTGGGAGTATTAGGTGTGTTGGTATTTCCATATCTATTAGGTCATGGGTCTGTTTCCTACATCCTTCCCCTGCCAGCTTGTCTGCTCTGTCATTTCCAGCATTGCCTGAGTGTCCTTTTACCCATTGGAAGTTTGTTTCAGCTTTGTGTTCTTGGATCTGGGCGGCTGTGACCTGTATTAGCAGACCATTCGTAACTGTGAAGAACTCTTCATTTTCCCATCTGGTGAGATTTTTGGTCAGTCCATCAATTGTGTATTTTGAATTGCTCCTGATTGTTATTGGGATGTTTAGGGGACATATTCAGATTGCTTCTTTTACTGCTATGACTTCCCCTATTTGGTTGGAAGGGTTGAGTTCATTGGGGATTCTTAGTGTCGTATTTTGGGCATCTCGTTCTCCAAAGACGATTCTGGCCCTGGCTTGGGCATTTTCTTCCTCGTTATTTATTGCTGATCCATCTGTGTACAGTGTTATGTGTTTGTTGTTTGGGTCTGGTTCTCGGCTGGTGTCAGGTGCTTCCGACTTGCTTTGGACCCTGTTTGTGAATATTCTGAAGGCATTTGCTATGGTGCCTGTGGTGGTCTGTTTGTATTGAGCCTTTGGATTTCAGTGTTCTGTTGGGTTCCATCATCGTCTTCATTCTCATAGCCCTCTGGTTGCAGTTCCAGTGGATTCCACTTTGGTTGGAGTGACTCGAGTATGGCTTTTGCCTTGAGGCAACATCTGTGTGGGTTTTCACATCCATGGTTTGTCCTTGTCTTGGTGCATGCAGTGCAACAATGGTTTCTCTGTCCAATGTGCCTTGGTGTGTTCAATTTTTGCGCCAGTGTCTCGGTTTCTCCAACTGTTTCTGCTGTGTGTTTTTATTTTAAGCACTTTATTTGTGGGCTTCCATTCAATATAGCCCATGTTGCCCTTGATTTTCTGTAGTACCATATGGGCATACTTCTCTGTATTGTACGGGATATGGCTATTCCTTCCACTTGGAGCTTTTAGTCGTCTGCTGCTTTCAGCATGTTCGCAAGGTCTTTTGGGAGACCAGAGCTCTTGGATCTCCATTTTTGCAGGTACATATTTTTTCTTAGGGCCTCGTCAATGTTGTGGTCTGCTCCTCGCACATTTAGTGCAAGTAGTTCATCAGCTACAAATGCCCATAAGTGTCTGTCTGGTCCGGAGCTCAGGTATGATTTAAGCCATGTTATTGTTATGCTTCGTTCTGAGCAACAATGTCTAGTAGGTTTCTTCCCCCTATGTCTGCTGGCACATAAACTGTTTCTTTTTTAATTGTGATATTGGTCTTATCGGCCCACAGGAATTTCTGTATCTGTCTTTCCAGTTTCCGTTCTACTTCGGCAGGCATTCCCCGGACTTTGGCTAGGTATTGCGTCATGCCTCCCACAACCATAAGGAATATTAGTTGGCATTCTTCCATGGTGGGGTGGCTGAGTTCCCATTGGTCTAGTGCTACATCAAAATTTTCCAATGTTTTGGACCAGGCATCAACTTGTTCTACACCATTTCCGACCCATGCTCCCAGTGTTTGTATAGGTTTGGCTCCTTTAGCAATTTTGATGTGTCTTGGTATTTGGGTCCCATTTAGGCCATTGATGAATCTGTTCACCCTCACTCGGTCTCTATGGTTTATTGTGCCTAATGGTATCATTTCTGTTTTCCTATGTTAAATTTCGCTCCTGACACTATACATCATTCGTCCAGGATTTTTACGAGGCCTCCAAAGTCAGTGTTTGCATCCAGGTACACAATTGTGTTATTGGAAAACAGTGTTGCAATGAGTTTTTCTTGTACTCCTGGTATTTTGAGTCTGTTTAGGTCTGATTGGCGTAGAGATTCTGCAAGTGGCTCAATGATGAGGTTGAATAGCAGGCATGACAGTGGATCACCTTGGCACACACCCCGTGTTACTTGAAAGGGGTGGTCACCTGTTTCCCTGTTGACATATACTGAGGTGAACACATCACTATATAGTGTTTTGACTATCTTAACAAATTGATCTGGTATTCTGTAGCTTGTTAATGTTTTCCAGAGGTAGTCATGCTCTATCTTATTGTATCCTTTTTCCTGGTTGAGGGCTACTATCACCCCGTTTTGTTCTGATGCCTCAGTGAGTTTGATTATTTCTTCATTAGCCATATTTGGTCATATATATGTCTGCCTGGGATGAATACTGGTCGGTTTTTATGTATTAGATCTGGGGCAGCTCTTGCCAGTTTGATGGTGAGCACTGTGATGGGGACTGCAGTTCTACTGGATGCAGGGTAGTATTTGCAAGTGAAGTAGTGTTCGTCCTCTAGAGGGAATGAATTTTACAGCCTTAAGTTGAGAAAGGTGACTATAGTCTTGATCTTGCAGAAAATCTCCTGTTACTGTTAAAGATTGGTTAGTTGGTAATTGCGATACTTATAGTGTGTTGGATGGGGGTCTGGAGTTCCCAATAATATTGTTTTGCACTAATGGTACACAGCAGGATCGTCTAGGAAGCACTAGGTCACCCTTTAAGACTTGTATCCTTCACCGGATAAAGGACACTGTCTACTTTGAAAGCAAGTGAAAGATTGATGTCTGCAGGCCTCCGATCGTGTTCCATATGGTTAAACATAGAAGGTGGATGCTTCAATAGGTTACATGAAGGATGTGGATGGTTTTTTGATGGGTCTGCACACTTTGAAATGCTAATATTGTTGATAGGTTATGAAGTCGAGAATGGATTTGGGAAATTGATTTGTTTCTGCTTAGTTGGTTGGTGTCAAAGTGGATCTGTAGCAAGGACTGGCGCTGTACCGGAGCTCTTCTGGAGCTTTACGGCATAAAATCTGTTGGTGCGCAGTACCCCTCAAGACGTGGAGAGGACTGGGGAGTTGTGAAGTGCCTAAAGGACAACACTTCTGGGGTTTATTCTTGTTCAGAATAGAGGATGATTGAAGAAGAGAGCCCCTTGTGACCAGTGAACTCTATACAGTGTTGTACCATCACTTGGGATGGTATCACCACTTGAGACAAATCAGTATTGTCACTGGTTGAACATTTCAAGTTTTTTGGTGAAACAACTAGTGAATTTTTTTTTGAATTTTACAGCAATTTTTCAGTGAAAAACCAAGTGAAAAACTTGTAACTTCTTCATGAATTTTTTGAACTTCAAAACTTTTTCAGCACTTTTTCAGAAATTTTTCACAAGGTTCAAAAAGGTCACCAAAATGTTTCAAGTTTTTCACCTACTTTTTTGGCAAAAAATTACTGTAAAATTTAAAACATTTTTCACCAAAATTTTCAGCGCAAAACTTGAAATGTTCAACCAGTGTGTGCCACAATGTGTACCTGGTTTGCCCCAAATTTTTGTAGGCATCGTTACAGACATATGGTCTATAGCTATGCCAAGGTGCAGGGTAATTGAGAGACTAGATCTGCTGCCTGAGAGACATCAATCCAGAAAATGCCTGATCTTCAAATTTTGTAACACATGATCTGGCCCATATCTTACCTGAACCAACTCAAATCACCATCCAAAGACCTTTGGTCATGAATTCAGAGGGTTACAAACATTTCCCACTGTTAGAATTTGTTCCAACAGGTCTGAGGAAGCCCAAATGGTCTGAACAAATGAAACTTAGGGTGTGTGACATGTGTGACCTAGCCAAATGTCGACCTCATTTCTCCCCTCTGCACAAGTGGTATGGGTCACAAGTGCAAGCCAAAGTATTTCATGGCCCTCTAGGATGAATTTTTCAACTGAGACTAATATAATTTCAAGGGAAATACAGTAGAAAAAGTGACTTGTGGCTGTGCATCCCAAGTGGTGATTTTTGATCGATAAGGCAATTCAAGACAGATAAGCCTCGATCTCAATGGTTTCGTACTCAATCACCCTCTGGTTTGGTAGATCTATAGATTGGACCCTAAAGATGGTTTTGGGTGGCTCAGTTTTGGTGAAAATCATGCAAGATTTGAAACCGAGATCAAATCAAATTTGACCGTCCCAAGTGATGGTACAACACTGTAGATTGGCAGGTTCCTACTATTATGGTGGTCTATGACTGTAGCGGAAAGCTGGGGAATTTGGAAATGTTTTCTCCAGATACAGTGGGTGGTATTTATACTGTTTCTAAAAGTCCATGTGATTTTCCCTCATTCCAACAACTCCATTCATCTTTCTGATGATCAGGAGTAAGTCCCCCTCTTCCCTGTCCCCTTCCTAGTCATGTGGAATCATCATATAAGCCAACTGGAAATAACAACCCCGCGAGAAACTATGGATCGTCTTTCCAATCCCAAGTAGACCATTCATGATCCACATGGAACCAAGGAAATCAGGTTCAGCTACCTTCGCAGAATCAAGCGTTCCGGGATTCACAGAATGGGGTCAACACTATCCGGGGACCCAACAGGGGTTTTGAACAGGGCAAATGCGGATTCTGTTCACAAGAAGGACATTTTATAAGGGAATGCCCGATGATGACCGACTACATTAAAAAGGGAAAATGCGCCAAGAATCCGGAAGGAAGAATTGTACTTCCGAACGGGAGGTATCTCCCAAGAGCTATAGAAGGAAACAATTTTGCGGAACAAATCGACAGATGGCATACTCTGAATACCGCAAATCCAGGCCCACAACCTCAAGTCAACATATTTGAGCGAGAAGAACCCCCACATATGCTATTTATGGCCTCCGCCCACATAGAGGAAGTGCCCGAGGACGAAGCAACTTTGGGGTCAGCTGATCACCTGGCTTTTGCGCTCGGAAACCTCTTGGACAGAGAAATTGAAGCATATCTCGAGACTAGGAAACAAGTGGACAAAAAGAATAAGGATACGTTCGAAGGAGTTTACATTCCGCCAAAACCAGCGGTCCCGACGAAAAAGAAAGTATCTCCCCAGCCCGCAGAGGTTCCCGGCACCGCGGGAACCCTTCCGCAGATTCCCAAGGAGTCGACAACTTCGGCTCCAAAACTCTATGTGCCAAAATACAAGGCTCCGATTGAGGAAACCGTAGACCAGCAGAGAATAATGGACCGAGCGCTTGACGTACCTTTCTCCATCACCCCGTGGGAGTTTTATGCCATATCCCTCGACGCGCGGAAACAGATGAAGGAGTTGATGTCCTCCAAGAAAGTACCAGTGGTCGGGGTGTCGTACACTTCCGCGGACGGAGAATTACATTCCGATCGAAAATACGTGCTCCGCTATGAGGAAGGGGAGGGGGAGTTGCGAGAAGAGACCCTAACGTCCTCCGAGATTGATTCCTTGCGAGTCATTGACCCCTTAATAAATGGGGAACATCGTATTGAGGGAATACTGGACCAGGGATCCGAAATCATAGCCATGAACCGCGACGTCTGGTTAAGACTCGGAGTCGGACTTGACCCCCTCAAAACTCTAAACATGCAGTCTGCGAACTCACAGTCTAATTCCACGGCGGGCGTTATCGGGAACCTCCGCTTCACCATTCAAGGGATAGATTTGTATCTCCAGGTCCACGTCGTAGAGGGAGCACCCTTTGACCTCCTTATCGGACACCCTTTCTTCCGTTTCACTAGTTGCCAGACGAAAGACAACTCCGATGGGTCGCAGGAGATCACTATTACATGCCCAGATACGTTGAAGAAAGTCACAGTTCCTACGCGGATGAAGACACCAAGGAATAAGAACCCTTTCCGACCAGCCGCCCAAGGAAATACGGGTTTTCACGAAGCGGGAGCTCGCGCTTGAAGGAGGACCCCACGGAAGATATCCACTACATTATGAACCAAGCCTCGATTCCCGGACTACACGCCAAATATCAACCTCTCCTTAATACCAGTGACAAAGCAGAGTCGTTTACATTTTTCCAATGCTCCGTTCCTTCCTTTTCGTTCTCCAGATTTGTTCCACCCCTCATGCTATACTCCGCACCTGACGGGACGTATACCGACTACTGCAGGACAGTGGAAATTACCGACGCAGAGCAAGTCTGGGAAATAACCCCCCAGTTTCTCCAACATTGTCTTCTTATGATGTACAACTATAACGAGGAAGCCCGTACATTCGTAATGGCTACAGAACTCGACCAGAACAAGAAACCCAAGAAAAAGCCCAAGAAATACAAACCCGCAGCCCTCAAAGTACATTCTGTCCCAGCGACCTTGCCCGAAGAGTTTAGGATAGTCCGGAAATTTCCCTCCGACCCGCTGGAAGGAATGCCGCCACTCAATCCACACCCTCCCACGTTCACACCAGGTATCAGACTCTCAGCGGAAAGGCTTAGAGCAATGAATATCAACCCGGATAAATTTCTTTGGGAACAAGAAGAGCTTCTAGCCATCGACGTTCTTGAAAATCATGAGACCGCGTTCGCTTGGGATGAATCGGAAAGAGGCAGATTTGTGAAGACTATTTCGAACCAGTAAAATTTCCAGTGCTTGCGCACACCCCATGGCAGCAACGAAACATACCCATACCTCCAGGAATCCGGGAAAAAGTCGTAGAAATAATCCGGAGCAAAATAGCCTCCGGGGTCTACGAACCATCCTCCTCATCTTATAGATCTAGCTGGTTCTGTGTGCCAAAAGCCGATGGAACGGCTTTGAGGCTGGTAAACAACCTCCAGCCTCTCAACACGTCACCATACGCGATGCAGGATGCCCTCCGATTCTCGAGATGTACGCGGAATCCTTCGGAGGCCGAGTAATCTACGCCATGTTCGACTATTCGTCGGATTTGATCACCGAGTCTTGGATATAGGCTCAAGGGACTTCACCACGTTTCAGAGCCCCTGGGAACACTCCACTTACCAGACTTCTGCAAGGGTATACCAATGCGGTTCAGATACAGCAAGGAGACGTGGCCTTTATCCTTCAGGACGAGATTCCGCATATAACCCAGCCTTTCGTTGACGACACCCGGTCAAAGGCGGAGACAATTATTACCTTCAGGAGGACGGGACTTTCGAGACGATACCAGAAAATCCGGGAATTCGCAGATTCGTCTGGGAACATTTCCTGAATGTCAATGGATTGTGCAAAGGATAAGGCATGCGGAAGGGACTTCAATGCGAAGAAATATTTCTCGGGGTGCCCAGAGTCAAGATTGTCGGACAGTATGCTCCGTTAAAGGACGGACGCCCGACGATCCAAAGTACAAGCCATACGTGACTGGCCAATCTGTGAAAGTTTGACGGAAGTCCGCGCCTTCCTGGGGACGTTAGGACTACTCCGCATTTTTATGGAGAACTTTGCATTACACGCGAGACCCTTACAAGCGCTTACACGGAAGGGCGCAGACTTCGTATTCGGACCGGCGGAAATTTACTCGATGCAAATACTCAAGAAAATCCTCATTGAATCACCAGCTATCCGCAAAATTGATTACGCCTGTGGCCGACGGATAGTTCTGTCGTGACTCGTCATATGTCGCGGCGGGTTTTATCCTACTGCAAATTGGAGAGGACGGAAGGGAATATCCGTCGAGATTCGGGTCCATAACATGGAACGAGTGGGAAGCCCGTTACTCACAGGCGAAAATAGAACTTTACGGGTATTCCGCGCTCTGCGGGCCTACCGGATATTCCTAGTGGGAGCTACAAACCTGCTAGTGCGAACCGATGCAAAATATATAAAGGGTATGCTCAACAACCCCGATATTCAACCCAATGCTGCCATGAACAGGTGGATCGCGGGAATCATGCTGTTTGACTTCGAACTAGAACACACTCCAGGGATATCGCATGCGCCTGACGGACTATCACGGAGACCTTCCGCGGCGGAAGATCCACAAGAAGAAGAAGACCCGGAAGATTGGATTGATAGGGCTTGCGGATTTGCGATCGTAGCCATAAATTGGGATCAAACAGTCCATTCCTCGGGCCCCTACCCCAACCAAGACCCAAATACGCCAACTCCACGACTCCGCGGAGCCTCCGATAACCCGTACGCACCAGCAGAAGTTTCTATTTACTCGAAATATGGCTCCACGCAGACGGGTTATCACGTAGCAGTTCATTTGAATCAAGCGGACACCGACGGAGTGGTAATCCCTCGCACCGGAAAAGCCAAGAAAGCAGACGAAGACCTTGACATGTTGCGGAGCTTTTTAGAAAACCCTGAAAGGCCGGCGGGATGGACGGACCAACGTTACAGTCGATTCATACGGAAGGCTCAGCAATTCTACTCAAAGGACGGGATTCTATGGAAAAAGGATTCCAAGGGAGAACACAAAGTGGCAGTCTTGCCAGAAAACCGGACCCGTATACTCCAGCAGATTCACGATGATTTGGGGCACAAGGCATATTTTATTTGCAAGAAGCGGCTCACGGATAGATTTTGGTGGCCAATGATGGACCAAGACCTCCGCTGGTATCTCAATACGTGCCATGAATGCCAACTCCGCGCCACGGACAAGATACTACTTCCTCCAACGGTAGCAATGCCTATGCCACTATTTCACAAAGTATACGTGGATACCCTCTTCATGCCAAGACATAACGGATATCGGACTGTTGCGCACGCCAGATGTTCCGTCAGCGGATGGCCGGAATGGCGGATGATGGTCAACGAGGATGCATACTCCCTCGGATCATTTATCTTCGAGGAAATACTCTGCAGATGGGGCGCGGTAGTGGAAATCTCGACGGATAACGGGGCTCCGTGGGTCAAAGCCGTCGACTGGCTTTCCAAGCAGTTTAATATACAACATATCCGCATCTCGGGATACAATTCCCGCGCGCAGGGAGTTATTGAACGTCGTCACCATCCAGTCCGCGAGGCTTTAATTAAAGCTTGCGAAAGCAACATGACTCTCTGGACCCAGAAAATATTCTACGTCTTCTGGGCGGAGCGGGTTTCAATCAGCAAGGCTACGGGACGGTCCCCATACTATATGGCCCATGGAGTAGAGCCGCTATTTCCATTCGACATCACGGAGGCCACCTATATGAGCCCTATCCTCGATAAAGAAATATCCACGGCAGAAATGATAGCAGCCAGAGCGCTCCGCTTAATGAAGCGGGAAGACGAGCTCCAGCTTATGCGGAGCCAAGTATATGAAGATCGGATAAAATCCATCCGCCAGTGGGAAAAGGACAATGCCAATAATATCGTGGACTTTGATTTCGAACCCGGAAGACTGGTCATTGTGCGGAATGCTTCTGTGGAGAACAATTTGACCAAGAAAAACAAGCCGCGGTACTTCGGCCCCATGATAGTCATACGAAGGAAGCTGGGAGGCCCATATATACTTGTGGAACTCGATGGGGCGATCGGAAAACAGCCATACGCGGCATTTCGACTGATACCCTATTTTCCGCGGTCCGCAGTGATTATCCAGTCACCAAAATCATAGAAAGACAGATCCGGACCGTGGAAAGGGCCACGGACATGCCGACTTGGGGAGACGATGGACTACGGGATTGGGAAGGGCAAGCAGCGCCTGCGAAAAAGTCCGCGGAGCAAAAATTATAACAAAAAAAAACTTTGGCGTGAATACTAGTGGGACGAGCCCGGCTCGAACGAAGCAACCCCTGGCACCAGCAAATTAATTATGCGAACTCGAGTCGCACCAGAAATGTCACCCCTACACCATCGTTCCACATGGATAGCCGGCACTTAAAAGGATCACTGACGGAACGGAAACTACCACCCAGGATCAGTATATTTCACTCCGACCGAGGGGATCCCCTGGTAAATTGACGGGCTTATCATCTATCACCTTATAGTATATATCGTTGCGGATTTTTACGGAAGTTTTCCTTGACTAAAGAAAGGTCTATTTCCGCAACCCGATCCACCAGTATTTATGAGCTTAAAATTGTGCCACGATTCGCTTCAAGAAAAACTATACAATTAGGGATCTACGGATGGATACATCTAATAGTACAGGAGGAGGAAAGAGATGAAAAAAAAAAAAAGGGCGCCAGCCCAGCTACGAGTACTCCGTGACAATGTCCGCGCCACTCTCGTCGCCTCGGTATGCGGAAGCAGCGGCCATCTCGCTCTCCCGGTACTCGTTCTCCTCGATCTCCTCTACCTCGCCTTTGTCCGCGACTTCCTGCATACTTGCGTCTTCCGCCTCGATCTTCACCACCACAGAGTCCGGCGGCGCGGGCGTGCGGAGCAGTGCAGGCTCCCCAAACGACTCCGCCAGCACGCGCTCGCGGATTTGCGAGACGCGCATCCCGGCGACAAGGGAGGTCGTCTCGTCCACGGTCGGAGCGCGCGACAGTTCACGGCTCGGTCCGAAGAAGGCTGGGAGACCGCCTCCAAGCGCTGGCGTCGGGTCGCGCGTGGATGGGACGGGCGTGGCGGCGGCGGATGCGTGAAAGGGGGCGGGGGTTTCCGTACGTGAAGGCGGCAGGAAGAGAGGCTACAAATTATGGTCAGCAATGAGGGAAACAAAGAAAGAGGGACATGGATGGCCGCTTACCTCGCGTGGGCGTCTCTCGACCTCTGGGAAAATGCGGAACATCTCCGCGATGTTCCACCCCGCTCCACCTTCCCCGAGGTATTCCCCCCGTTCCCGCGCACCGTTTGCCAGCCCGTGCCATGGCCCGCGAAAGTCAATCGGAAGCTGCGGGTGCAGCGCGGCGGCCTGGTCTTCAATCCAGGCGATGTCCTCGACAGAAGGGAGTGGCGGCGGGAAGAGAGGGAGGCCGCTAGCGGCACGGTCCTCGACGCGGAACCGCAGGTTCTGGAGGTTGGCGGGGGCGATCGTCTCCAACCACCGACGATACACCTCACCTCCTGCCCGACGGTGGATCCGATCCTCGAAGTTAATCGAGGCCCAGGAGAGGAGGAACCTCATCCTGGAGACCCACTCCAGCGCTTCCGCCTCCGACGCGAAGGGCGGATCGTCCTGCAACCAGACGATGGGCCCGAACACCTGCTCGGGAGGGCAGAAGGCTGATGGCGACGGGATGCGCGTGGGCGTGGGCGTGGACGCCAAGGAGGATGGGCGGGCGGGCGCCTCGTCGTCGCTGTCGGGTACGAGGATGACGTCCGCGTCATCATCGAACAAAGCGGCGGGGTGTTTAGAACCCGAGGCGACGGGCGTGCACGGCGGAACCTTGGGCGGAAGTAGGCGAATCTTCCGTGGTTTCTTGCGGGCGGGTTCCTCGGTTCCGTTGACCGGAAAAACACCTAAAGAATCGGACACATTAGCAAGACTCGACGTTTAGAAGGAATATGAGCACTCACGATTATGGAGCTGCACGAGCAGCGCCGTGTCGGGTCGGACGCTCAGGGGAAGGGGGCGTTGCTCCACGCAGCTTTTCTTGCGGTGTTTGCAACCGAAGCAGGCACGTTTGTTTCCCTTGGGCAACAGGTCGAGACACGGGAAGTCCCACTCCCTGCACTCGACACACTCCTGGAAAAAGTGGAAGGAGTCCGACAGTTAGCATAGGACCACCATCATCTCAAGAACACTTACCAGCCGGGCACCGATGGGCTGGTTAGCGGTGGACTCAAGGAGCCCAGCGGCTCTCTTCTTCGTCGAGAGGAAATCGGCGAGCGCCGTGCGAGCGGCCTTGTCGGACCCCTCGATCCACTGCTCGTCAACCGGGAGATCCGCGCGTTTCCGCTTCCCGGCGGCCTTCTTCGACAAGGAAAGCGGCGGCGGCATGGGCGGGCGGTGTGTCACGGGCGGCGTGCGGACTCGAGGCGGTGTGGCGGGGTACGGTGTATGGAGGGTGCGGAGGGCGGACGCGAGTTGGTCGCCCAGTGGTTTGTCGTCGCCTAGCGAAAGCCGCTGGAGATCCAGCTCGCGGGCGACGTCGAACGCCTTCTTGATGTAGGCGCGGGTGGACGCGATATTGGCGTCCCATTCGCGGGCGTCCAGCTCCTTCAGTTCCGCCATACGCATCTTGAAGGCGGCAAGGGCGACGCGCGCTCCTTCTCCCGGGCCTTGTGACCCTCCTGCCATGCGTTCTGGCGGGCATGGCGATCCCGCCAGAATTCCTCAGCCTGGTCTTTTACAGCGGCCTCCCGGAACTCCAGCTGCTGGATTTCCGCCTCCAGCGCGGCCTGCTCCGCCTTCACGACGGCGGCTTTCCTCTCCGCGAATTCTCTTATTACGGCGAAGCGCTGCGCAACAGAGGCGCCGGGAACGGCGGGCGGAAGGATGGGGGCGTCGGGGACCGACGGCACGACGGGCTCGCCAGTGAAGTCGGGTGAGGGCAGGCGCGACGCGAGCAATGGCGGTGAGACGGTGGTGAGGCGCGCGGGCTTCCAGTCGGGCGCCATGAAATAGGCGTATTGTTTTTCGGCGTCATAGACGCGTTGCTCGGCGGCGTCGCGGAGCCGGTTCAGATCCGCCACGGACGGGCGGAGCGGGCGGGGCGCCACGATAGGAGGAGAGGGCAATACCTCAGGCTCCGGCGATGAGCGCGGCGAGGCGGAACTCGGGGCGCGGGTATGGGCGATGGGGGGGGGTGTAAAAGAGCGGCGACGGCCGCGGGACGAGACTTTGACGGGGGAACGGCGGCTGAGCTCGACATCGAGCTCGTCTTCCTCGCCGTCGGACCCCTGGCGACGATCTGGGGTGACCTTGGACGCTGAAAGGGGGGGCGGGAAAGTTAGCAGGAACCGTGGTATAGGACGTCGGCACGCACCTTTAGTCTTCTTCAGGGGGCGGGGAGCGGGGCGCACGTCCTTGGGGGCCATTGCGAGTTCGATATACCAGGTAGGGGACGCTATGATGGGCGGAGGAGAGAGACGATGAAGCTGGAATTCCTATCCAACTCGGATTGCGCATCGGATTGCTGCTTGCCTCAAGGGGATGAAACTTAGGAAGGCTTCGGAAGCTTCGAATTGCTGCGCTTCTTCGACGAAACGCGAAAGAAGACAATGGGATTCTCGGAGGCGCATTATACGACTCACAGACATGTCCGGGGCCTCGGGAGCCACTCCGCCGACCAGTAATACTATCGGCATGACAGCGGAGGACATGGCAAGGGAATCGTTCCCCCACCTACGGATCAAAAGCCGATCGAGATATTATCTGAGACTGCCAGGACTCCGATGGGTTTGGGAAACACGAAGGAATAATAAATCAAGAAATCGGACCGTCCGCCCATCGGACTACCCCACGTAATAGAGCGGAAGGATAACAGTGTCAAGAAATTGACCCCACGGACTAGCGGATATCAGTGCCAAGAAATTGGCCCCACGAAATATCGGAATTAGCTTCAGCCTACGGAAAAACGCAGTGGCCACTGCTCCCTCGGAGACATTGTTTATCGCTACCAGATACTTGCGGAGTTGCTCACGGGAGTGCACCCCAATGCAACAAGACACGAAAGGTCCATCGGACACTATGCAGCATTCTACGACTAGGTCCGCGGGCCTTCGAATGCCGGGAATTGATCACCCGACACTTACAGCTCGCGGAACAACGAAGTTAGGACGAACTACACGACTCCGCTGGTCGGAAGCGCCAACACATCTCTCGTTCTCACAGATACTAATTCATTCAGGCGCCTCGGTACTACGACAAGGTGTTGATCGGAAAGTGGAGAGGAAAACAGAATAGTCAAGAAATGTGCGCAAGAAGGGCACCATTAATTCAGCGAAATCGGGGCATACGGACCTGCGGAAAACCAGATATAAGGGTGGATTCAGCGGATTAAGGGTGTGGATACATACCGGTAACGCCCATGGCCAACGGAATCATAGTAAAGTCGTGTGGGGCCACGGACGTGGCCAAATCAAGCTCAATTCCGAATCCATCGTCCCATCGGAGAAGTGAGGAGTACACCAGGCGCCCATTTTCATCATAATCCGCGTACTCGCCATGGCAGCGGGTGCGGAGTAGTGTCTCACTGGAAGCTTCGAGCAAGGGAACTAGTACGCATGGGCGTGGGTGGTCGCCGGAAGGAACTTCGGGGGGGAGGCCTACATAATGGCACATAAACACGGTTATTTGAAGCATCTGAAACGCTTCGCCGGGCACGGTGATTTCTGTGGATAGCCAATACGGATCGTGAGCTTCTATGCCCGCCCGACGAGTCCCCAGGGTCCGGGATACCATCCTCTGACGTTGCGGAGAGATATATCAGGACCCTCATCATTTCTGTTTCCACGGAACCAGGGACTTACAAAATGATACAACAAAATCAGCAACCACGCTCGGATTTGACGCCTTTCGCTAGCGGAATAAACGGGAAGATGGTCCAGTTCCGTAAAATCGTGAGTTACAGCGCGAACCAATGCGTGGACGAAAGGGCGGAGCGTGAACTGGAAAAAGTACGAATAACCCATCTCGGGAAAATATGCCGTCGACTCCAGGGCCTCATCGGAGAGTGAGAGACTATTCAAGAGGGGCGCGGCGTGTCCAATATCGAAGGAGGGTCGACTTGACATCTGGGGCATGTTTCTGGGACCCTCAGCACAACGACCCGGATTTTATATCATAATTCAATCGGAAGGTGCCAAAACGGGATCCGCGTAACTAATAAGCAGGACCACCAGCTGCACTATCATTCAGGAACAACACCTCGTGTGGATATAGCGTTATACGTGGTCCGTTATCGTCCCGCGTTCTGTCCGAAGGGAATATCATCGTCAGGAGTATTGCTACGAGTCGGAATGAACATCTCGTCCGCTGGAACTACGGGAATCTTATAACATACGTCTCCCAACTCGGGATGATACCTACGAAGTCGTGCCCCAAACTTGTGGAGGACGCCCTCCCGAGCCTGATGCACCTGGTCCGCCTTGGTCCGCTGACCCACGCCATAGGCGGAAGGGCTGATAGTGTTCGAAGAGAAGCCGGGGGCATCGATTCCGTGGTGAATATAGTCTGGGCGGAGGATCATATGGGATTGCAGCACGGCGAGAGCGTCGAACAAGCCATTCCGATTTTCTGCGAGGTCGTCTCCCGTGTATCCGAACCACTCCACAAAACATTCCGCCATAGCGAACGTCATGGTCGCGGTCCCAGGGATATAATATTCCACCATACCGGCATTCCCAACCGCGCCAACCTTGGTGCTCCCCAGGAGTATCTGGACATTGTAAGATGTCATAAATTAATAAAAACTGGTGGCGGACACCGCAGAACATGACTATGGCCTACCATATTCGACAACAGCACCTTCAGTCCGCTGCGGAGACGACCCAGAACGTCAGCTGGAAGGGATTCCGCCTGACGGCTGCCCAGCACCTCATGAAGTGCCTGAGCCAGGCATCGGATATGCGACACCCATAGGATATCGAGGCTTGATTTGATTCTCTCCGAGCTTGCGATGGGCAGAATGGGGTGGAGCTCGTTGAGCAGAACAGATGAAATAACGAGAGCAGGATCAGTCATGGGTAAAGAGGCAACCAGGGAAGAGGTCGGGGCTGACACTACGAAGATGCGGAGTGCTTTTATACCCTATGTGGGTGGGTCGGATTTGGACCACGTCAGTTCTGTCAAAGTGCCGAAACGACCAGCGGGGGGCTTGTAGGTACATTCCAATCAACAATTCAGTACTACGGGACAAGCTACGGACTTCCACACTAAGCAAGCCATTCCTTTCCGGCATCAACGCTTAGAATGTCCGCCAGCACTTTACCCATCCCTTCCGCGTCTTGGATCCTTTCACGCAACCAGTACTTTTCTCCGATCCAAGGATCCACCCGTTCCTGAGCGTGAAGAATTGCTATCTCTTCAGCGGTCCACGACGGAACTGCGGAAAACGGCGCAAGGTCTAGAGTAATGGGAACATCGATGGGGTCCGACGCCTTGTTCCGCGAGCTCCTAGCAAGCCATAGGCAATGCTGAACGCGTCGGAGAAGAGCTCCTTCGTAAGCGGGACCCATTCCGTAGGAGGGAGAGTCGAGAAGGGAATGGAATTTTGACATGAGGGATAGGCTAATCACACATTCCGCCGGGACGCTCATAGGGCCGCCTATCGTCTCCACCACTTCAAGGGCCACGATATAGGTCAGCGCCTACCATGGCCCCAGTATTAATTTCGCGGATGATCTCTGAAGTGCGCGGAACGCACCGCGTATCGGAGATAACACCCCACAAATCTATTCAGGTACACTTTCGTTATTTCTGGGACGTCGCTGGGCTTCGACGCCCTCGAAGGTAACGCGAGGTTGATGATCCGTGCAAACGGGGCGAGGTTTTCCTTCACGAAGACAAGGACTCCGCCGACTTGGCTGCTGTACAGGCGGGAATCGGGAAATACGAAGGTAAACGACGGAAGGATAACTTGGATAGAGGACGGGATAGCTGAGAGTTCTCCCACCGAGCGAGGCTGGAGCTGGAGGAATTCTGCGTGCTGCGCTTCGGTCACGAAAGCGCTATCCATGCTGAAGAAGCTCGTCCGGAGGATGGCGGCTATTTATCCGACCATGCAACTAGTCACACTATGGGAGGGGGTCACAAGATAATTCGACTATTAAGCGGGATACAGGGCGACAATTTTAATCGGACTCCTCGAAGGTTCCGACGAAGTCCGCTGCCTGTCAGCGAGACTCCGACGTGTAATCCGCCACTCTACAAGCGTCATCAATCGCTCGGAAGCGCGTTCCACGCCTCGAACTCTTCCGCCAAGCTGTCCAAGCGCTTCCACCCCAAGATTCTTGTATCGGAATCCTCCCGAGCGCGCTGAGCAATGTGGATAACACTCGCGAACTTCTCCAGGGCATCTACCTTCGAATTGGCATCTTCATCTCCCTCGAAGCCGTACCGTAAAATCAAGCGGTTCATATATATCAAGCAGGATATCGAAGGCGTCGGAATGGCTACCGCTAGGATAACGGAGCAAATCGATATCGCTTCCGCTATGAAACTCTGGCGGAAAGATCAGAGAGGCGGGTATATATATCGACGACCTGCGCTCACCGCGAAATGCAGGTACGCCGCGAGCCGACTCCGAAGCCAAGGTGCGTCGGAGGGGTTAGGGAGTCGGAACTCGAATCGGCCGCGGACTTCGACCGCTACATCGCGGAGAGGACAGAGCACGTTCTCCGAATACTGAACGATGTCCGGTCTCGCTGCGTAGGCTTGAAGCCCATCCCATGTCAGAAGATCGACATAAAACACTTCGAACGAATCGCGGCATTGGGTTACGGGGTAGATCGGAGGAGCTTCACTAAGAATAGCGGCGATAGCATAGTCAGAGGCGTCCGCTTCCACTGTAATTTGACGATCGGGAACCCAATGGTGAAGTATCGGAGCTTCCGAGAAAGCAGTCTTCAAACCGTCAAAAGCTGATTGACAGTTTTCAGACCAGTTCCATTTCATGCTGGATCGGGTAAGCCGAGTGAGTGGGATAGTAATATCTGAATAGTTCCAGATAAAACGCCAATAGAAATTGCAAAAGCCTAGGAAGGATTGAACATCCTTCACTTTTCGAGGAGTAGGCCATTGAGCAACTGCAGCGATTTTCTCGGGAGCCATTCGGAAGCCGTCGGGGGAGAGAATATATCCAAGGTATTCACAAGTGGTGACACTGAATTCGCATTTCGGAAGTTTGCAGAAAAGTCTGGACGCTCGGAGTCTCCAAAGTACTTCTCGGACATGCTCGGTATGTTTCAACTCGTCTTCGGAGTATACGAGGATGTCATCCAAGTAGACTACGACGCAGACGTCAAGGAGGTCCGAGAAGATGGTATTGAGAAAGTGTTGAAATGCCGCAGGAGCATTTGTAAGGCCTTCAGGAACCACTCTCCAGTCATAAGACCCATAGCAGTACGAAAAGCAGTTTTGGGCTTGTCACCTTCTTTAATTCGGAGAAGGTGGTAAGCATGTCGGAGATCGAGTTTTGTATAGATGTGAGCCTTGCTCGGAGCATCTAGCAAGTCCGAAATTAATGGAGCGGATATCGTCTTTCTTAGTGATTCGGTTCAGACCACGGTAGTCGACGCAGAGCCGAAGAGAGCCATCTTTTTCTTTGCGAAAAGTATCGGAGCTCCGTGAGTTGATTTCGAGGGGTAGATGAAGTTGGCCTTTAAATTCTTATCGATGAATTCTCGGAGTGCCGATAGTTCAGCTTGCGATAGAGAATATATGCGACCAATAGGTGGTATTTCACCCTCCTCGGTGTCAATTAAGAGGTCGTATTCACGATGTGGAGGTAGATTGTAGGCTTCGGACTCTGAGAAAACGTCGGCAAAGTCTTGATACTCGGTCGGAATATCCGAAAGATCTCCGTCCAAGGAAGTTGAATGACCAGATATGTCGCTTTTAGGACAAGTGCGAAGTGTATATTGAGTGGTGCCTTTCTGCCCAATAATAGCAGAGTAGGCAGCAGCAGAAACCAGGGATATGTGGGGAGGAGAACCGAATGGCTTCGGAGAAGCCGAAGGAGGTGGAGTACCGGATGGCTTCGGAGAAGCCGAAGGGGAAGGAATATCCATAGAAGGATCAGAACTGAGAGACGACGTCGGAGATTCCGAGATGGGCTTCAGAGTCGGAGTTTCCAAAGGTCCTTCCGTAGAGGAATTAACCGGAACAGAATTAGACTGTATAGTCTGAGGAGTCGACATTGATACCCCGGTGGTGTCGGAGGAACGGAAAGATATTAGGCCTGCTGACCAGTCAATCAACGGATTGAAGCGGTGGAGCCAGTTGAATCCAAGAACCAGGTCACTAGGGGCATCCAGATGGGTGACGTAGAATTCCAATATTTGGACGTCTTCAGTAGGAAATTGGATTGGAAGGCGGATTTGCCGATTAATTATGGAGGATGTGCCGTCGAGGTATCGGAGCCTTATCGGAGGTATTGAGTAAGGAACAAAACCATTCATTTCACAAATTTTAGGAGATATGAAACAATGTGAAGATCCGGAATTGACAAGAGTCCGAAGGCGGATAATGAACCTCGCAGCGAGGGATGAAGGAATCGTAAATTTTGTAGTTGCATAAGCTTCGGAGTTTCCGAAGGAATCTCCGAGGGAGTCTGGAGGTGCGGCATAAAGGTCGAGGTATAAGGCATTAGATGAAAGAGAGGACGCGTTGAGGAAGACCTCGGGAAGCACACTAGAGTCAACACAGCTCTGATCGTGCGCGGAGGTTTCAGAGCTGCTGACTATTGACTCCGTGGTAGCAGTGTCAGAGTTCTTCGGAGTTTCCGCTTTCAAAGCCCTGCCTGCGGCATTGGGTCTCTTTTTGTTACACTCCGCAGCAGAATGACCGCTGCCTCTGCAATACATGCAGAGGTTGAACTTCTTGCAACGCTCTACCGGTGAAAGGGGAGCTACAGTTGTGCACGGGAAAACATGCCAGTGGAGGAGAATTTGCGATTTTCACCAAGTACCGCAAGATGCCGATAATTTGATCGGCCATCACAAACACGACAAAATAGACAATAAAACAGAAC
Organism: Mycena sp. CBHHK59/15; assembly: GCA_029204085.1. Taxonomy (NCBI): domain Eukaryota; kingdom Fungi; phylum Basidiomycota; class Agaricomycetes; order Agaricales; family Mycenaceae; genus Mycena; species Mycena sp. CBHHK59/15. The sequence continues at coordinate 242,343 of JARGXW010000132.1, forward strand.
GTTTGGCATACCTACGGCATACCTGTGGATATGGGCTGTGCGGAGAACAATGAATAGGACGAGTACAGTGGGACACCCCTAGAGTCTGCTATACAACGGGGACAATGGAGGAGGGACAATGCCGCTGAAGTTGAACAATGGCAGATGAAATGACGGTCACGTGCGCGCGATTGATCGACAATGAGATGCGTCGCAAATGGGCGCGAACGTGTTGCTGGGGGACCTGAAGTGTGTTTCGGGTCGGGATGACTCGGAAACACAGCCCTGGTAGTAATGGGGGACAGGGTATGCCGCGAAAACATTAATTCAACAATGGTTGTCTTTTGTGCATAGCCCTGGTTGCTGAGTTACCAGCAGAATTACGCCAGAAGTTGTCCATCTTGGGACGGAAATCCCTCGAGTATGTGTATTGTGGTGCCGTTTCAGAAGACACACACCAAGAGTTGCAGGCGTTGATATTTATTTTGAAGTACAAACATTAGTGGTATAAAAGAGTGAGTTGAGAGTAGATTAAAGATATACAACTACGCCCGGGTTTTCCCACCTGTGTTTTCTGGACTCGCTCTCGCTGTGTGGTTTTGAACAGAACAGAATGGTTAAATCAAGAACGGAACAGAACAGTTAAAAGTTGAACGTACGGTTATTAGCTGAATTGCAACAGTCATATATTTTGGTTGGAGCCCCCGAACTCGCGCGCCGAACGAACGTGTTGGACGGTTGAACTTTGAAGGACTTGGATAGGAAGGATTAGGGTTTGGGTTTTGGTTTACCTGCTGCTGGTCAGCATTTGGTTGGGTTGGGTTGATTGGAGTCTTTGAGGTTCACCAACAAACACGCGTCTAGCGTTTCACCGGTCTGCTCGTGTTTCTTCTCAGATTCTCGCTTCCAATAGCGAGTATCAACCCGTTGAGCCGCAGCCCGGAGACCGATAAGAGTATTCGGATACTCCATATTGACAAGGGGATCCTTAATTCTCCTTGGCAATCCTTTGTAGTATTGGAAACGAAGGGCGGTCATTCCCCAACCGGTATAAGCTGAAAGCTTATTGAATTCAACGGTGTAAGTGGTGATACGGTCCGTGGATTTCATTCGGAGATTCCGAAGCTGGTCCTCGGCATCTCCGACAGGATCGTGCGGCCCAAAGTTGTCCTGCAGCTCTTGAAGGAACTGAGGAAAATTGCTGTCCCAAGCTGGTACAGTGTTTGGGTCGGGGTCGAAGAGCTGGGGTTCAAACCAATCTAGGGCGGTGCCTCGGAGATACGACATAAGATAAATGATTTTATCGTCGTCCGTGGTGAAGTCCTGGTCACGTTCAGCAAAGTGCAGATAGCACTGAGCGAGGAATGGTCGGAGTTTCTGAGGATCAGAACCATCGACAGTATCGGGGTTCCGAAGGTTAGAGCGAGAGCTCTTAGATCCAGACTGTGGACCCTTCAAACTCCGAAGTACCTCCGTGAGATCTCCGATATTGGCCAGAATTTGTCGGCCAAATCTTGTCTCCTCATCAATAACTTCCTCTTCTTCGATAGGTGGTTCCGGTTCATCGGTTTCCTCAGCTATCGGATCTTCCGAAGGAGGAAGAGGGGTTGTGAATGGATTAGGAGCACGACGTGGAGCCCCCGATGGTATTCCTCCAACTGGGTAAGAAGCTGGACGTGGATTCATGGTGGGGTAAGGAATGGGCTGGAAAGTCAGAGGGATTTCTGACGATTGAGCGGCAATGGGAGTAATAGCAATATTGGAAAGAAGTCGGGATTGCCGGCGGTCACGATCAACACGCCGTTGGAGTAGATTATTGCCAGCAAGAGATTGGGATGCGCCAGGCGTGCCCGGCACGATAGATGCAGGATTGTAGGGGTTAAACTGATCAGCCATGCAAGCCCAGATAATCGAGCTTGATAATACTGTTAAATGCTGAGCCGAGGGATTCGGAATTGCCGAGAAAGTCCGAAGGTAAAGATCGGAGTTGTCACAGAGTTCCGAAGGGTCAGAAGGTCGTTCTCGCAAGCACTACAAACAAGAGTGTGCGACTACCTGGCTTGCGACCAAGGAGAGTCAAGTCCAGAGATAAGAACGGGAGGACGAGTAAGGATGCAGGAGGGCCAGAGGAGGCACGGAATATCCAATAGGTCGGAAAGTCTGACTCAGGTTGCGTTGGGAAGGGAGAACACAATAACATATATAATTATCAAACTGAAGAACAGAGGCTAAACTACTTAGCTTAAATACTAGTAAGATAATTGTTTAGTGAAGTACAATATGGTGTGAAAGATTAGTAAGTATAAGTCCGTGGACAATAAAGTTGTCAAGACAATCCTGTGAAGGATTAGTAAGTATAAGTCCATGGACAATAAGTCGTCAAGACATCTTGTGAACGATGAGTAAGTATAACTCCGTGGACAATAAGTGGATGTCGGATAAACTCCAAGAGTGAAGTAAGGGAATATGAGTAAGAGGAATCCGCTTGGTAATCCCTCATCGCGTAATGTCCCTTGCGACGAATCGAAGTCCCCCTCGGAAATTCCGAAGTAAGTCCGATCGGAGCTCCGAGGAACTCCGAGTTGCACGGATATAACATTGGGTTAGTGCGGATGACATTGATGCCGATGAACATATCGACAACTTTCATCGTCGTTTTCCTAACAAGCCTGGACCAAACCCTTGAAATCCTTCTTTTTCTTACTCTCCCGTATTTCTGGTTATTCCGGTCGACTCCAGATTCTCTTAGCATTCAAGAAAAACAAGAAAGAAAAATTTATATTACAAGTGTCTATTCATCCTCTGACTCCTCTGGTTGATCCTCCACCTGGATTGGGGGCAGGGACTTGTTTCCTTCCTCTTCTGCCACCCTCTCTTCTTCTTCGTCTTCGGTCCGGAACCCTTCTGGCCACTCCGGACTGGACCGAATTCACACTTCCTCCTCTTCTACCTTCGCTTCCGGCTCCGGCTCCGGTCACTCTTCTTCTTCCTCCCTCTCTTCATCGGGCTCCACCGACTCCCCGTCCTCCTCCAATCCATGGATGATATCCATCATCCATTCAGGAGCCCCATCCGGGAAATAATCCTGGGAAAGCCACTTCACCAGTCTGGTTAGGACCAGATTCACCTGGTGGTGACGGGCTCAGTTCTTTCCCCGGGATGCCTCAACTGCATCGAGGCGACGCTCGAAGTCGTTCATCAAGACCCACATGTTGTCAATGCGAGTCCTGGGACCGAATTCCCCCCTTCCGGTAGGTCCGGGGCTATTCTCTGGCTCCGGTGTCGATTCCACATAATGAGGTTGGGGGCGGCGTGCGGTGACCTTTCCAGAACTTGTTCCGGTCATCTTCTTTCCCTGCGTCTTCACAAGCTCGCGCTGATTGACGCGCTTGGAGGGCCCGACGAGGGAGCACTTGATCTTTTTGGCATTGCAGCAGTTGCAGGCCATGGTGGTCATGCGGGAACCACCCTCGACAACACTGATTTCTCCGACCTTTTTGCATTGGTCGCATTCTGGAGAATAATTAGTATCCGGTTGGTTCCGGTCACTGTGACGCACCTTGACCCGGGTCCCTCTCCCGGTCACTATCCGTCTCATCGTTGGGGCCCCCATCCCCAACTGACTCCTCTCCGGTCTCCTCGTCCTCATCCTCTGCGTCCTCCTGGTCCATCCCCTCCAACTCCTGGCGGATCCGGGCCTCCCTCACCTCCATCTCTGCCCGAGCTGCCGCGGCCTCCTCCAACTCGACCCGGAGACGCTCCAGGCGCTCCTGAGCCCATTGCTCCCTCCTCTGGTGCTTTTGCTCGCGCCGGTCATCCTCCAGCTCTCCGGACGTTGCTCTCCTCTTTCCCTTCTGGTTGCCGTCGGAGCCTTTGTGGTCGTCGCCACCATCGTTGGGGTTGAATCCGGGTGCATAGGGGGGCATTTGAGAAATTTGGTGGTGGTGGAGTGGAAGAAAGAAGTTATGAGTCACGCCACGACTGTGGTTGTGCAATATCAACAGCAAGTGACCTTCCAGAACCTTTCCGGTTTTGGAAGACTTCATTCCGTCCATTTCCAGAACTATTATTCATTGGACGCCGCAATTCCATCTCTGTTCCTTGAGGGCAAGGAACGCAAGAGGGGGATACTGTTACACAGGGGCAAGAATAAACACACTTATCATAGCCGCATCCGACACGCATGCACCATGTCCTGGCAGAGTCCCTGCCGAGGCCTCGTTGTGATCCCCAAAAATAAATTGATCCGTGAGGCAACCGTGGTTCTCGAGATTTTCGTAATGATCGCTGTCACTGTGTGAATCACAGTACTCTCTTCACGCCTTCATCTCTCTCTGCCTACCGCTAGCTCTGACCGGTAAATACTCACATTCTGACACACTTTATGCACGGTTTTTGATGCCAGATGCACTGGAATGGGAAGAAATCGAATTGAGGACGTTATCGGTCTCATTGGATGTGTTGCAACTCGCAAGCCTTGAACCTCGCTGGCAACTCCCTGCCTTCTCTGACATGGAATGGCTCTCTCGGACTATCTATGCTACCGCTGGATGCCGGATGTGACTTGCGACGGCTCTGGATGTTGTGTATGAATATATCTCGCTGCATTCACAGTCTCGCACCAATGGGTGCCGATGCAGTGTCTGCGACTAGTTTGATTCACGCGACACCAAGTAATCCAGAGTCGGTGGCGACTCTACGACCACCCGTCTGGCTTGAGCCAGACCGCGATCCGAATTAGCTAATTCTAATTTTGCACATTTCTTTCAGGTTGTCCATCGACTTCTCACTGCTACAGCCAACCTTTCCTCTGGTCCTGCACATCTCGCAACACTTCATTCATCCTTTGTTAAACGACCCCCAACTGCAATCCAAATGGCGGGAACCCCGAACTCGAAGCACAAATCTCCCGCCGGCAACACTACCTCGAGCACAAAGAGAGCACGCGGATCAGGCGGAAAGAGCAGGGCTCCTGATGCGGGAGGTACCACTGGGACTAGTACTGGTTCGGGAGCCGACTCTGCCGCCGCCGACGGTTCGGGGGGGCAAGATGCAGAGAACAAAGGGAGTGGTGCGCGCAGGAGGAACCCACACGGGATAGCCCCAAGCGATGTTGATGAGGCGGCAAAACCAACTCAGGTATATCTAATCTTACCTCTATCCTGCACATTCTCACCATGTTCTTGATAGCGGGCGCTCCAGTGCCACATTCTCATGGCTGCAGGCCTTCTCACCGCGGACGTGGTCCTTGTTATATCCATGCTTTCTCGGTCCTTGACCTTCCGGTCCATGTCTGGTACCAGAGCCCGGAACCGGACAGAACATCCTCGGACCCATTGCAGATCACCGGGTTTTTACGCAATGAAGGATTACTGAGCGTTTCCCGTTTATCTGTCTTTATAATCCATGTTCTTATTGTCAGTTTCTCTGACATCACTTCTCCATCCTCTTTGGGACTCGTATTATTGTTATGTCCAACAGGTCACCTGACTCGCACCTTTTTAGGAATACAATTAGGACTTAGCTATATAAACCCCTAACATATGCCATGTACTTCAGTTTGATAATTAACGTTGCTTTGCTCTCCGCTTTGCACTGAGTCGTCCTCTGGTTAATTCCCTGGTCTTCCTTCCCTCGCCGGCCTCGGTAGTACGCACATCCTACTGTCCTGTGGTGCTTGCGTTATCTCCCCATATACTTTCTGGAAGTTCCGATCCTCTGGTTCCCGGTATTCAACTCCACCTACCTCCTCATAGCTAATTTTCCTCCAGAGAATTTATCAATAATTTTCGAGGTGCCATTGATCAGGATGCCACTGACATGCGTAAACTCAGTGCCAACAACGTGCATAAAAAGGGTCTGTGGTCAGTAGGGCCAAACGAGGAGTGGTGTGTGGATGGTCATGAGAAGATACTGCAGTCCATGGGCATAGCAGTCTGGGGGATCATCAATAAGTACTCCAGGCAAGAGTTACGACTTTGGGCAGTCACCGATTCGCGCACCGTGAATGTTCCCCCTGCTTTATATCTGTGTCTTGTGCATGAAAAAAAAGGTACGGTCTATTCCCCTTTCCATCTGTACACCAGCAATGACCAATTGTGTAGGTATACCAATGCAAACGACCAGCGACAAAGGTAGTGAAGTAGGTGTCCTTGTCACCCTTCAGACATCCCTAAGGTACAATCCCGTGTCCTACATTGTTTCCGTCATTTACAATTTCAAGCAGACAGACATTTCTTCCTGACCTTGACATCGAGACACTCCCACCACACCGCTCTGTCAAGAGCGTCCATAATATTACTCGGGAGCATGGATGGCGCCCCATTTGGGAAAAAGAGCTCGCGAATGTCTTATTCAAGTATCAAGATGGGAAAATCGGCACTGGATTTCATCCGGGAGATCCAATCCATAGGTACCTTGCATTATTTTTCTAGGGCCATGTGATTGTAAATTTATTCACCCCTGTTTCTAGTGGAGTCTCACTTTGGCTCTGGGCAAAAATAACTCAGCAGCGCCTTGACCAGATTATGGACGAAAACCGTCGTCACAAAGTCCGCAAACAGAGAAACAGCCTCCTTCCAACTGGCGGTCGAACTGCTGATTTCTACAAACATCCGGAAAGGTGGGGTGGCCATGATCAATTAATTCCAGTTGATCCTCTTGTCATTGATGACCTGATTGAGAGGCATACTGTTACATCCATGCACTCCGACTCTGGTCACACTCTGGTCACACTCCGGTTTCCAGCAAACCGGAGTATCTCGGAATGATTCGGATCATCTCGGGCCATCAGGCCTTTGACGCTACAACACTTTACTAAGTGTTTTCCCGTTTATCCATACTTCTGTTCTTCTGACTTATTGTCTTGAACTTCTCTTCTCTTCCCCTTCCCCATTTGGACAGTGACTTATTGTTTACGTTCAGGTCACATTACTCGTCCGCATTTAGGATTACAATAACAGACTTTAGTATATATATGTTCCTAGCTACATCCAGTACTTCAGCTGGAAAATTAATGTTGTTTCCATGTTTTCCTTCATGGACTGAGTCCTTCTCTTCAACTTCATCTTCGACTTGACTCCGGAGTTATGCTAAACCTCTGGACATCCTTTTCATACTTCGACTTTCCTTCCGGTCCACCTTCCATCCACTTCTGGCCCGACTCCCCAGACAGTTGCTCACCCTGCTGAGTTGTGGTGTTGCGAGAATTGGCTGATTCTTCAACGTCTGGACCTATTCCGGACTCCGGACCATTCCAGACTCCGGACCCCATCCAGACTCCTATCCCCTTCTGGCTCAGGATATAACACAAGGACATTAAGAACATGTGGTTAAGGGTAGTAGTAGTATATATAGATTAGTTCACACGGTTCGCTAGACAGTATAAGTAGAGTAGCTATTGCGCTGTTGTAGTTAACCTTTTATTCCATCATCTTTCGAGATCTACCATGAGCACCACCCAATCCCTCTCATCTTACCGAGAGTGGACGCTCAAGGTCTTGACTGTGACATACATGGTGATATATATACTAATTTCGGAGTCCGAGATATTTCAGCGTGAAACAATTAAAACAATAAACTAATTGTAGTATGTATGGGGATGAAGAATCTAGCAAGAACAATACAGTAATTGTCAAAGAGCCGGCGGTCCAAGACCTCCGTGATGATGCAAAGAATCATGTGTGTGCATAATTGTTGAGAGCATGTGGTGGAACAATAAGAGTGTTCGCGACAATAAGAGCCAATGGCATAGTTGGGGTTGATGAATAGTAAGTCCGATGGAATCCGAGGGTTGATTGATGTTCGCCGGAAGTGTCGGAGTCCGATGGAACCTGATGGAACAGATCATGACACTAGCCTTGGGATGCGCTGAGCAGAAACGCAAGAGGGAGGCGAAGCTACTAGAGACGTGGAATGTGGAGGGGCCCGAGAAGTATGCCCCTGGGATAGGGCTTGAGGCCGATAAGACATATTATTGTCCTGTTGGCAGAACTTGGGAGCGGGCTGGTGCAATGCATCTGGTCCATTGCTGGCACCAGCAAGGCACAGCTACATGGGTATGTGGTGTTCTATCAGGTTTAGCTTGACCTGACGCCTTGCAGGACATCATCACTCCGTCCAAGGACATGATTGGCAACTCGGGACGGGCGACTCAAGTGAATGCTGTCTACTTCACCATCACTGAAGAACTCGCCATCATTGTGGCCGCATATTTCAAGGTCCTCTTTCCGAAGTACTATGATCAGTACAAAGAGGAGTTTGAGCGTGGTGTCTGGGATCGCATGGATCCTGGACCCTTTCTTGGTCAGGCGATCATTTTCAAGCTCTGGTATACATACACCAAGATGGGCTGGACCGTGGGCCAATGGTGTCGATCCCAGCGGGGTACTACGTGGGCGGTGCTATGCACTTCCCAGACCTCCACGCTGTCTATGGGTGTGTCACATCCCTGTTTGTAACTTTGTGATCAAGCTAAACATTGTTGTGCTTCTCCATGTCGGCGGACCTGTATCACACCATTTATGCATGGGAACCCGCACCTATTCCACCCGAAGTTGCAGCTCAACACATCACTCCGGGACGCATCAGCACAGTTTTTTTCTGCCCTGAAAAAACCCCCCAGACGCTGGAGGTAAAACCGAAGAACTGGAATAGGGACACGGCTGGTGGGATAACAGCACACCCTTCACTTCCTGGGCATTCAACGTTGTCCACCCAGCCCTCAACTTCTGACAACACGCACAACGAAGACGAAGACGTGCAGGCTTCACCTTCCTCTGCCCTTTCACCAGCGGCATTGGCAGAAAAGGCAAAGAATAAGAAGAGAAGAACGAGGATGAGAGCGCAGAGGGATTCCAAAAACGGGGAGACCTGGTTTTAGTTTTGATATTTATTGGCGGTGTCGGGATGGTGTCGGGAAGGTGTATTAAATACGAGACTATACACTTAGTGAAACCAAGGGCTCGCTGGGCATCGCCGGGTATTGCCAGGGTTTGCGAGACCATCGGGCACGATCCAGCGCTATACTAGACAATGCCACACAGTGAACTAATGAGACATCTTTAGATGGCATTGGCCTCGAGTATCGCTGGGTATCGCGGCACATCGCGCTGGATAGGGAGACCGCATATTTATTGTCACTTTATGTCTTCCAATGCCGAGCTTCGATCCGTTTCTCCTGATGCACGACACTTCTTATTACTGTGGTGCCAGGGACTAGGTAAGTGCACAGTTCTCAATCACACAATAATATCCCCTGAATATTTCCGGGGATATTTTTGCGTCGCGCGTGGGTGTGCCTCGAGTAAGACTCGTGCGCAGCATCACAATGGGCTCCCTCGCTGTGTCCTTGTAGCTACGGGAAGTCTTTGTTGGTGTACCATCCACTCTGCTGAATATCTCCAAGGGATTCCCTGGAGATTTTTGCGTGGCGCACGGGTTGTTCTGTGTCCCATCCATTAAGACTCGGGTGCAGCGTCGAAATTTGACTCTCTTGCTGCGCACTTGTACGGTAGATCCTCCTCGGTGTATGATGTGCTCTATTGAATATTTCCAGTGAACTCCCGGGAGATTTCTGCGTCGCACGCACCCAAACTGCGTCCCATGAGATCCATCAAGACTAGCGCCCAGCCTCACATCTTTCCTTACAGTCAGTTCTTCTCACTATGTACGATCTTCTCTGCTGAATATCTCGAGGGAATTCCTGGGAGAGTTTGGTGTAGGCCTGCAGTCAATTTCTGTCCCAAGCCACATTCGTTCTGGGAAGCACGCAGTGTTGCCAATTCGCTCATGTGACATGTACCTGCACCTAGGGCATGCCATTCTCCATGTACAACCCATCTCACAATTAAGACCAGCTATGTGTCGATCAGCATGTTCATTTTACACAAGTTACAGCCATTTGCAGAACTTAGGGTGTGGTCGATTTTTTCCCCATTTTGGGCCGTTTTTGGTCATTTCCGCCAGAACACTTGTTCTGGGCTCAATTCTCAGGACATTCCTTTGGAACATGGACCAAACAATTCAGACTGGAAATCTAGAGGGCATGGCATCTTGCGACTTTTTCTGAGTAGCCTCGGACGAATACATGGGCCCAATTCAGAGATTTTTCGGTGTTTGACGGCAGGCCAGCTGTAACAATAGATAACAGGCCCCAATCAACTTAAGTTTCTAATAGAATGGGCTTGAGGTTACCCTGGAGGGCATCATATACTCATATGGTTAATTTTGGACATACCTCGCATGTGCTGCTTGCCCCAATCACCAAAATATTTGACCCAGGAAGTTTCAGTGTTGCAACAATTTCTGGACATGTTTTGACTGAAATTGGACCTCTGACGTGACCTGGTATGTTTCTTGAAGGCATGGTTGTCGGATTATACCAGGAATGCCTTGGAACAGCTTGTTCGATTGCAACACGTGATCCATCCGAATCGCGATGTGTCGTGCGATGACGGTTCTTACAGATTGATCTTGATATTCAGACCACTTCAAATATTCTTTTTGTATGCTGTAACTTCGATGTGGATGGTATTATGGACAGGAATCCTCAAACATTGGCAGGGTGAACATGGCTGATATTCTCCTAGTTGAAGTGTGCAGCACATGCGAGGTATGTCCAAAATCAACCACATGAGCAGATGATACCCTCCGGGGTGACCTCAAGTCCATGCTATTAGAAATCTAGGTTGATTTGGGCCTGTTATCTATTGCTACAGCTGGCCTGTTGTCAAACACCGAAAAAACTCCAAATTGGGCCCAGATATTCTTCCGAGGCTGCTAAAAAAATATTGCAAGATGCCATGCCCTCTATATTTCCAGTCTGAATTGTTTGGTCCATGTCTCAAAGGAATCCGCTGAGAATTGAGCCCAGAACAAGTGTTCTGGCAGAAACGATCAAAAACGGCCCAAAATGGGAAAAAAATCGACTGCACCCTAAGTTCTGCAAACAGCTGTAATAAGTACACAGATCATAACTCCCACGAGATTACATTTTGAATATATATACCAACGCTTCAGTATGAATACAGATTTTCAATTAGCCTGACATCGAAAAGACTTCAGCTTGAACAAGGCAAGAGAAGCAAAATGACACAGAAGGGTCTGAAGTTGATTGTCTCTCAAAAAGTGATCAAAAAAAGTGGCCAGAAAAGACGAAAGTGCAAAAAGGTGCGAGAAGCTGTCTGGAAAGAACTTGTCAAGTTGCTGATGTGTGTGTCCAAACTCTATCTTACCACCAGTTTGATACAGTTCTTTGGCAGGGTATCCAACTGCTTCTTCCCTCTCTCTCCCTGACCCTCCCAGGTTCTTACCACTGAACCTGCCGGATCAGCAACTGCTACTAATCAGCACTCGCTCATGTAGAGTTATTGTCTTGTTGTAGGTTATAATCAAACTGTTATTCGGTTTCAATGGCTCATTTTGAAATGAAATGTGTGCCAATGGCGGACACATATACCATTCAGTACCACGTTGTGAATGCTTCCGATACGCCATGGGGTTAATACCTCAACTCTCAAGTCATAAGATCGGTCAGTGCATTTTTGGTTCATTGCCTGGGCATTTCGCAATGTTGCTTTAGGAGTTTCGCGGTGTCGCATTTCTCCAGCACGGTTCAAAACAGGCTAACGTACTTGCCAGGAGGTACCTGCAGAGCTTTCAGTGTGTCTTCCCTTCGTCGAGGTTGAAGCTGGTGGCACTGGCCCTTTCTTTTTCTCGATTGTGATGTAGGTTGCCTTCTGTCGCACTCCGATTTCCCAGCTTGCCTTATTTTACCGCTTCGTGTGCACAGTGCTGTTCCATCGTGCAGTGTGCAGTGTCCGTCCATCCACGCAGGAGGAGATCTTGATGATCTTACCGCAGTTCCGACATCCGTCATTCTCGGCCTGTGGGCCGCAAGACACGGTGAGTGGTATATTTCGATCTGGTCGAAAAATGTAACTCATCGATGTTGGTCAGTCAAGCCCATTCTTTCTGCAGGGCAAGGCAACTCAGTCGTCAGGTTGCATCTGCAAAATCAGAACTAGTACTGAGAATGTGCTGTCCCTGCTCGCTCCAGACAAACACCATGCCTACTAGGTTGCCGCTCGAGCAGGTTCCAGTGGCTATGCGAAGCACAGCCACCATGGCTGTGCTTTGCCCAGCCACAGGGAGCACAGCCACCAAAAAAGTCGTAGAGCTTGATGTGATCTACCACTTTGCTTAAGTAATCATAATGATCCATCACTCATTAAGTGGCAAAACGCAAAACATTCACGAAAAGCTGGTGGTTTTTGAGATTTTGGACCCCACTTGTGTGTGTGGTACCAATGGGGGCTTGATACACTCACCAAGGGCCTGACAGAGGACGGTCTCGGTCTGGACACAGCCACCTTTGACGCAGTCTACAACACCAAGGCGCCATCAGTCACACATAATGCAGCGGTGACCTCAGACGAGAAATCGACGTGGCCTGGACTCTGTAAAACGAGTTCAGTAAAGTGCAGTAAGTCTCTTTTTTTTAGTGAACCTACATCGATGTTATATCTGTGCATCTTGATTCTGGTCACGCTCTGGTCACACCGGTCACACTCCGGTTTCCAGTAAACCAGAGTATCTCAGAATGATTCGGATCATCTCGGACCATCAGGCTTTTGACGCTACAACACTTTACTAGGTGTTTTCCCGTTTATCCGTACTTCCATTCTTCTATCCTTTTGTCTTGGACTTCTCTTCTCATGGTTGATTACATAACCATCACTTCTTCCGACACCATCTGACTCCGGTCGCATGAATCCCTTATTGTCCTTTATTCCTGACTTACCAATCCTTCCCACCATTATTGTCTTTCCTCCTCTCATTCCTTTTTAGTATCAACAATTAGTTTGGTAGTATAAATATGTCTTAGATACTTCCAGTACTTCATCTGGAAAATTAATGTTGTTTCCATGTTTCCTTTCATGGACTGAGTCTTAACTTCTCGTCTCATCTGTGACTCAACTCCGGGGTAAACTCAGTACCCTCGGATGTCTTCTTCTTCATTTGATCTTCCTTCCGGTCCACTTCCGGTCCACCTCCGGTTGTCCCTCGGATCTCCGGTCCATTACTGGTCTTCTGGTTCATCTCCAGTCCACCTCTGGTTGTCCCCCGGACTTCCGGTCGACCGCTGGTTGCTCTTCTTCGCCATTCTGGCCCTTCTCTCATTTCGGCTCCTCCCCAGACAGTCGCACACCCTTCTGAGCTGTGGTGCTTGCGAGAAAAGCCAACTTCTTGACTCCGGTCCTGTTCCGGTTATCCGGATCATTTTCCGGTTCCGGAGCTCCGCCGGGCTGGTCATCTTCATTCTGGCTCAGGATATAACAGTATTTTCCAGATCCCCTGTCTGGGTTACCTGCTTGCTGCGCTCATTATGCTTGCAGAAATTCTCCATTTTGCTGTGCTAGGATGTTCGGGTCTCTGAGCTCTTCCTAGAGTTCTTCCAACTCTACATTCCAGTACTTCCATTCCTTCCATCACGACCCTCACGATCTTGCACCTTCCGGTGTTTCCTCTGGTAGTCCTTTCCAGACTTTGGATCCTTTATGATCTTCACAACCATCACGACTTCGGAATCATATCTCCGGACTGCCGGTTACCTCCGGTATCTCCGGACCGCCGGTATCCGCCAGTAACTCCGAAGCTCCGGTTTCCTTACGTGCTCCCTTTCCACCTCGTTCTGGTCACACTCTGACCGGAGCATCCAAACTGGTGTTGACCAACTCTGGTCGAACTCCGGTTCACCTTTGTTCAGTATTTTCATCATCTTGCGGATTCTCCAATTTCGCTGGCTTACGGATATCTACTTTCCTCCAACTTTCGCTCCGTTGAGCTGACCGGCAGGCTTAGTAACCTCCATCCATTCCTCCGACTTCTCCAACTCCTGCGCGCAACCCTCAGACATTAAGTCTGATCTCGTTTTGGCCTTTCCGGTTATGGAAGGACATTCCGGGATTTCTCCGGTCACTCCAGATCTTCCGAATGTCTTCGCCAATCTTGCGGCGTCTTCACCAGATCCTGATCCTTCTATGGATATCTTGGGGCTTCTATGCCTACTCCGATCCTTCTATGGATACCTTTGGGCTTTCATGCCTATCCTCCAGTTTTTTACCGGCCCCTCCAGACTTTTGTTTGGACATGTGTGGAACCGTTTTCCGACAGCGTTCCTTCCGCACCTATTTTCGGCCATCTCCGGATTTCCGGAGCTCCTCCTGCCGATCTTTCGGTTTCGGATTTATGTTTCCGGTATTTTTCTGTTATCACCTCTGGTCGCAATCCTGCTGTGATCTCTCCGGAATTTCCGGGTATTTTTCCGGTCCGACTCCGGACATCATCCGAACCACACTGCGGTTGTAGGTTGCGCTTCACTTTGGACTAGCCCAACTCCGGGTATTCAGTCACTACTCCTTTGCAACTCTGTTTCGGAAACGTGTCCAAACTCGTTTCAGATTCCTGCTCCATTCCCCGGAAATCTGATTTCTGCCTCCAGAATTCTTCCGCCACCTCCAGCACCCTTCCTTCCATTTCCGGAAGGTCTCAATCTTCCTCCGGCTCCGGTTCCAGATTTCAAAATGGGCCCCGACTCTTCATTCGGTGCTCTTCACTCCTCTGTATTTTTTTGGAGCCTTTACAAAACTCTTCCAGCGAGTTTTCTTACATGTGGTCATGTTTGCCTTCCGGCATCTGGTGCTCCGGCATCTCGGTCTCCGGTCTATCCATACCCCTCCGGACTATACACTTGATCATGTGCCAAGGTCAACTTTTGGCCTGTGCGAGACTTTGGCAAAGGCGACTAGCTTCGACTAGTGTCAGATAGGCCATTGTCCCTGTAGAGAATTTCTCTCACCTTCCAATCCTTGATGGATGGTTCTCTATGGAAACCTCGATCCTTCAATGGATGTCCCTCCTCCAGAACCTTCTGGTTCCGCTTCTGGTTTCTTTCCGGTTTCTCCTTCGGAAACTTCCAGTTCCTCCTCCGGGTTTTTACTCCGGACATCTTCCTTCATTCCTTCCCCTGTCGTTCCCACTTCGACCACGACACTTCCGAACCTTCCGGCCTTCCAGAGTTTTTCTGACTCCACCGTTTCTGCTTGGGCTTGCCACTTCATCCGGCTTGCCCTTCCTTCACCCCTGACCTTCCGATTCTCCTCCGAGAACCTCCGGTATTTTCCGGTCTCCTTTCCGACTCCTCTGGTCCCGTTTCCCACACTTCCGGGTTTCCACTTGGTCCACTTCCTTCATCATTTCCAGCTTTTCCTCCGCATCCTCCGTGCTTCCCTGTTTGTTCCTTGAGGGCAAGGAACGTAAAGGGGGGATACTGTTATATCTGTGCATCTTGATTCCGGTCATGCTCCAGTCACACCGGTCACACTCCGGTTTCCAGTAAACCAGAGTATCTCAGAATGATTCGGATCATCTCGGACCATCGGGCTTTTGACGCTACAACACTTTACTAAGTGTTTTCCCGTTTATCCGTACTTCCATTCTTCTATCCTTTTGTCTTGGACTTCTCTTCTCATGGTTGATTACATAACCATCACTTCTTCCGACACCATCTGACTCCGGTCGCATGAATCCCTTATTGTCCTTTATTCCTGACTTACCAATCCTTCCCACCATTATTGTCTTTCCTCCTCTCATTCCTTTTTAGTATCAACAATTAGTTTGGTAGTATAAATATGTCTTAGATACTTCCAGTACTTCATCTGGAAAATTAACATTGTTTCCATGTTTCCTTTCATGGACTGAGTCTTAACTTCTCGTCTCGTCTGCGACTCGACTCCGGGGTAAACTCAGTACCCTCGGATGTCTTCTTCTTCATTTGATCTTCCTTCCGGTCCACTTCCGGTCCACCTCCGGTTGTCCCTCGGATCTCCAGTCCATTACTGGTCTTCTGGTTCATCTCCAGTCCACCTCTGGTTGTCCCCCGGACTTCCGGTCGACCGCTGGTTGCTCTTCTTCGCCATTCTGGCCCTTCTCTCATTTCGGCTCCTCCCCAGACAGTCGCACACCCTTCTGAGCTGTAGTGCTTGCGAGAAAAGCCGACTTCTTGACTCCGGTCCTGTTCCGGTTATCCGGTTCATTTTCCGGTTCCGGAGCTCTGCCGGGCTGGTCATCTTCATTCTGGCTCAGGATATAACAATCGATCAAGTTGATAAGGAATTCAGTTCCAACAGTCTTCTGCTTAATGGAAGGGATTTTGTCCTTGTCCACCTCGAAGTACCTGTTCCAATTAAGTCGGTTAGTCGGGTTTCCATTACATGATCGATGGCACTTACATCGAGATTGCAGTGGACTTTATAGTGATCCCCCGCTCCTTTTCGTCGTCTCGAGTGTCAGTAAAACACATGTCCCTGGCCTTGGCGCTGGCGATAATGCCTGCTTTTGACACCAGCGAATCTGTGAGTGTCGACTTGCTGTGGTCCACTGTGCAGCTCAATTAATCCCCTGTTCTTCGCCCCCTCAGCGACGACTTACCATGTGCAATGACCCTGCAGTCAATTTCTCAGTCTTTCACCATTATCTAGGATCACAATGGTGTACTCACAACATATTCCTGATGAGAGAGAGAGAGAGATCGGTTAACGGCGCAAGCTATACTACGTAGCTAAGATGCCGACCTGATGTTGGTTGGCTTGTCCATGAGCTCATGGATCTGGTCTGGAAATCGGAGGTGAGGATTTGATCGATTCACTGGCAATGCCTACTCACCTATGGTGAAGTTCCTGCATCCCAGCGCCAGCGGTAAGCTCGTGTGACCAGAATATGGATGAGACAACTTACACCATGGTTGCTGTCTACAATTCTGTGGTAAAAAATGCTGTGGGTTTGTCTACGGGCGTCGTTGTGCGTCGCAGTGACTGTAGGAGACGACGTGGGATCTTCCCACCACCTTTGTTTACCCCGCAACAAGCCTCAACACTAAACCACTGAGCTATTCTATTTCCACTCCCACAACAACATGAACCATTCGTTTCTATTGGTTATGGCACCTGATCCTCGACAGGCGCTCAATCAGCAACATTGAACGGGAGGGCCCAGAAGGCGACTTTCCCACGGGCCATCATAGACTCCCTTACAACGCACACCTGGGCATATTCCAGGCCTAGGGATATGCGAGCTGCGCAGCATCAACAGGAACAACCACTGGCCGGTCAAAGTGCATTATCCACGTCCATCAATTACCCCGCATTACCCCAGATTACCCCACACCCGATTTGGAAATACACGTGTTTAGCTCACACGAGCAATTTCCAGGAGCAGGGTTGTACCTGGGACTCGGAACTTGCATTTCTGCTATGTTGTATTGTTCACTGAGCAGGCTTTCTTTCACCAATATACATACATTCCTATGATGACCCCCACAATTTTAAGGAAATTTTCTAATGCATGCCCCCATTGTCTTCCTTTCTGATTGGCCCCTAGGGAACTTTTCTGCTCTGAAGAAACTGAAAATAAAAAACATTGAATACGCGATATCGATCCAAGGCCTGACGTGGAAGTAAGAAAATCCTACCGGTCGTCATCGGGTACATACCTCTGCCGAGCGCGCGAGAGCATAATCAAAGTCCACTGGTTTGCGACGTCCAGCGCATGGAAATTGTTCTCATCCTATGCACACAACACAACAGCACAACAGCGTCCTCCCGTGCTGTTATATCCATGCTTTCTCGGTCCATGACTTTCCGGTCATGTCCGGAACCGGATCCCGGAACCAGACGGAATATCTTCGGACTCATTGCGGATCACCGGGTTTTTACGCAATGAAGGATTACTGAGCGTTTCCCGTTTATCCATCTTTATAATCCTTCTTCTTATTGTCCATTTCTCCGACATCACTTCTTCATCCTCTTTGGGACTCGTATTATTGTTATGTCCGACAGGTCACCTGACTCGCACCTTTTTAGGAATACAATTAGGACTTAGCTATATAAACCCTTAACATATGCCATGTACTTCAGTTTGATAATTAACGTTGCTTTGCTCTCCGCTTTGCACTGAGTCGTCCTCCGGTTAATTCCTCCGGTCCTCCTTCCTTCACCGGCCTCGGTAGTACGCACATCCTACTGTCCTGTGGTGCTTGCGTTATCTCCCCATATACTTTCCGGAAGTTCCGATCCTCCGGTTCCGGACTCATTCATCTTGTTCTTCCTTCGGCTCGGTATATAACACGTGCCAATGCCTTGCGAGTCACGTCAGGCGGCTGGGTTGTGGAAGGAGGGGAGGAAACGATAGACGGTTGGCAAGACGTTGAGGAAAGACTACGCACGCAATTGTGATCTTTTAAATTGGAAGTATATTTATGCCGTTTGACAATGCGAAGAGAAGGTAAAGTGATTTACATTCATGATGATTCAATAGGTGTAAAATTGATACTGAAGAGAAAAGAAGATGCCTGCCGGCCAGCTGCAGACGAGGTAAGGATTCGACCTGAAGAAAGAAAGAAAAATCTTGCCTGGTTCGAAGAGCTGCATGACATCGTCGCCGTTCGGAAGATCTCTGAAATGTTGTAAACACCTTGAGTGAAATTTGCAAATTGGTCGCATATGTAGAAGGCTCTGTTCTTCGCCCAAGCTGCAAGAAAATATTCTTTCAAACCCGGGCTCGGGGATCAGATCGTCCCCTTGTAGTCCCGATTTCCGGTGCTTTGAATCCCCGCATCCCAGTTTAAGAATATGCCCGTGGGCATCATCTGCAGACAAGAAACACACTTGAGGGCCACTGGAGCGTTAAACCATGCCGCTTGATGGACGGAAATCGGAGGCGGATCGGTTGATTGCACAGTAGATTCACGAACAGTCCTGTCCCCTGTCGAGGCAATGTCAGCGGCGAATCTTGGTGAGGATGATGAGCATCGTACCGTGGCAACAGCGACTCGGCCATTTTCAAACGCCAGGTACCTGGCGACGCTGACCGGGGAACCCAGCTGGATGTCGAGAGCAATGTCCCAAATATCCACGGCCCCACTAATAATCCGCTGGAAAAAACGGATTATTATAAGGCAAGAACTGGCCAACAATGCTGCCAGGTGTGAACCACAACCGGAGACATGCACTACTGCAGTGAGATTCGAACATCATGCTGGCGGTATTCACAAACCTGCAATGAACTCGTTGATTAGCCGTTCATTGTCAGTCGGCCGAATTGCGAGACGATGGCTGATAGGTTGCGATTTTGACTGTTCATGGCTGCCATCTGCGATGAATGAGTATGCATTTCTGCCATACGAGATCTGTGAAGACGGCACATCCAGAACCAACGATCGGAGGTCCAGGAAAAGGCCCGAAGAGTATTAGAGCCACAGATGAAGGCATGACCATCAGCCTGGGCGTGACTTCCACGTAATTGGTGTCGCCTAGGTATTCAATGGATCCGGGCCGTCTTCTGAGATTTGGGTATACCGGATTACTTGAACCACTCTCCGCTCGGAATATCCCATACGAACAAAGAAATGAGTGTTGCAGCAATCAATGTCGGGTAAACGAATCGAAAGGCTCGGGTTAACACAGAGGCTGCAACACCGCCCATGGCCAGAAATGCCCCCGGGATGTCGAGCCATGAAACCCTTCTGCCCAAGACGAGATATTCTGTTGTTTCTCATCGGGAGTTGCAAATGTCGGGGAATCAGATTCGCGTCAACATCGTCGGCAAGTCTCCAGACTTCTTTTTCACCAGCGAAACCTTCACGATCAAAAATCAGATATCCTTCACCATATTCGCAGTGTGCCTGGTCCTGGTAGCGCATCACTGTAAGATTTTTCATTGAATGCCTGGACTGCTCACCGCTGGCAAAGACCACAAAACCTGATCATCGTAGAGGTCGACCACGAAAAGGCCACCCCTCGATGTTGTAACGATGAGGAACCCTCTCTGCTCGTCGGCCTTTATACGATGCACATTGTTCCCAGCACATCTGTGTGAGGTCACGAAGGAGGGTTCCTCTCCCCGCCAGGACTTTGGAATACAGGTCTGCGTGTAACCTGAGGCAAATGAATTCGAGGCAACCGAGATCGGGGAAGACTCACAGAAAGACTTCCAGTCGCTGACGCCTATGCATAGGAAGCCAGTCAGCAGATTCAGGAACCGAGAAAGGCTTCTGTTCACGCACCAGTAAGCGAGCGTCGTGAAAGCGCAGTTCCGAGGTCGGAGTATGCAATGAGCTCGAAATCAAGCCATGTAGAATGGCGGCGTTGTGATACAGAATTGACTGGTTCGCTTCGCAAAAAGTGTTCCATTCGCGTGAGGTAGACCACAGATTGGCTATTGTCGAGAGAGGTGCACATTTCAGAATTGCGATAACAAGCTCGTTTGGGACATGCAACATGGAAGTGAAGGGAGAACGACAATGTCATGAGATTGATGGGAGATCAGAAGAACTTTAGTGACCGTCAACCGCAACTTGAAGCACCCTTTGACTATTTCTCGATACTCTGGTATAACAAGATAATTAATGCCAGTGGATATTCCAACACCCTAAATGCCTTTCTCTTGCCCTTCATCTTCTTGGAGATCTAACAGGAGGTTCTGATTTTGATTTTTTGAATAATCAGACTCTGGCTGAAAAATTTGACTGGGTGTTTTACATCATCAGTAATAGAACATTTTACTTGTGACTTGTTAGACTTTTTCACTTGTGAGAAAAAAATGACAGTGCAGAAATGATATCTAGATGCCAATGCACCCACTGAAAAAAAAATTGTGTGAACTTGTCGGCAAGAGGACATAGCTTGTCGGCTTGTGGCTTGTGACACTTTTGATGCCCATATGGCTTCGTACATGCGCCAACAAGTAAACTGTTAAAAGCCCGATGTTTACTAGCAATGTACTGCTTCGGAAAACTTTAAATAGGCAGTTTTAGGTCTGCGCAATTTGAGGTAGAACGAATGTGTGCTCTATCTTCAAGGAGGTTGCACCACTTTAAACCTATTTACCCACCATTGATAGGAAATGTACTTCCTATCGAGGGTTAATTCGGATGATAATTCTGGGAGCATCCTGCACCTAACGGCTGTGAGTGCAAAGTGATGTGTCGATTCTCCAGCTCGCTTAATCTCACAATCGGAGAGGCCGGGATGAGGGCATGTCGCGTGGAGCTGGAGAGTGAGGCTTGTAGGTGGCCACAAACGTGCTACTAATCAGGCCTTCCAGATAGCCGCAATTAGCAAAGCAATAGCCTTCTTTACAACGCTCGCCCAGCCTTTGCTAGCAGGAATATATGTGAAGAGCTAAGACAAAGATGTCGGGGCGACACGAGGGTTTGAATTATCTTCAGTGGGCGATAGGCCACCTGGATATAGACGACGGTTCCCGCTCCAGGGCCTTCGAAAGCGTGCGTTCATAAAATCCAGCTGGATAACCGGGCGCCATAACAAGTGTCGCTCTTGAAATTTCCAGGTGAGGACGTCATGTCGCTGAAATTCTTACCAATTTTTCGCCTACAGATGAATGGCACTGATATCAGCCATTCATCTTAAGTCTTCTGAATTTGAAGAGCCAGTATACTTTGTTTGAGGGCGTAGTCTAGACTCGAACCTGCCGCTATTTGCAAGATTGACAGGGTGATCACTGAACGACTGTCTTTGATCTTTCGTGGATTCATAGGTACTGGCTCGAGTCTAGACGTAATCTCCGGATATTCGCTTGCGATGTAGATCCGCCACTACAGATCAGAAGAACAGCGGCAAGGCGTCGAACTGAATCCATCATTCCAAGGCGTAGGGTGATACCTTACGCTCCTATGCTTGCGTCGACGACCAAATTTCCAGTACGTTAATTTATCTTCGCGCTTTATACGCCATATCCTAGCGGATAGTGACTGGTCGCTGATCCAACTTATGATCGGGCAATCGTGCGGGACGCAAATACTGAACATAAAGTCAACAATGACGTCGAGAATAGCCGTTATACCTTCAGTGTGTACG
This sequence comes from Mycena sp. CBHHK59/15, assembly GCA_029204085.1. Lineage (NCBI taxonomy): Eukaryota > Fungi > Basidiomycota > Agaricomycetes > Agaricales > Mycenaceae > Mycena > Mycena sp. CBHHK59/15. Next base: position 264,257 of record JARGXW010000132.1, read on the forward strand.
CCAGTGCCCTTGTATTCTGCGCAGCGGGTAGATTGTCGCACAGCTAGGGTAATAACGGAGGCGACTATACAGTGTTATGCATTAGAAGAGCATATTGGGGAAGAGCTCATCAGTGAACAGTCTTGTACGAGCGCTTTTCAACAGTATGCTGCTAGCAAGTCTCCTCGGTATCGGGCACGAACAGACTTGAATTCGGGGTTGAGCCCATGAGCTTCGATAGCCCAGTTGCTACGGTATATGTATCATCATTATAGTATATGCACTGCGAGGAGGACTTGGAGTATCTACCCACACCTTATTTTCACTGGAAATTTCGCGTCAATGAGCCCAAGACCCAATGTGGTCAAGATGTGGATGGACTTGCTACGTGGGCCGCACCGTGGGATACTATGTAGATATTTGGTCAAGAAAACCAAACTTCGCCCGGTTTCTTCCATCCAACGTGGAGTCGCGCTCATGGAAGAAAGAACTCCTGGGCTGCGACCACCGTTGCAAAACTCATCTTCTCCTCGCGATTTCGAACCCGATGAACGTGACATCGACAAGATTCGCAAATGGCAAGAGGAGCGAATGGCGAGAAAGCTCCGAGGCGAATACGAATCCTCCGTGATATGAAATAAGATGAGCTTACTTAAGTCCTGGGCAGTTCGACCGCATGGCGGACTTGAGTTGTGCGGAACTTAAGTTCTACAATAACTTATCCCCATAGCATCCTGGGAGCACATATATTACTCAGGTACCTTATGGAACTTAAGTTCAGCCCAAACTCAAGTTTCGTCCAAAACTTAAGTTCTATTCATAACTGAAGTACCCCAAAGTTACAACTGAAGTGTCGTCGACAGCAACTTAAGTGCCGCTGTATACTGCCCGTCCTGTACCAAAAATCCATGTATGCTAAACCCGAATTTGGAGTCAGTAAAAATGAGTCTGTGCGTGACTTGGCCCGGAGGCGACGATCCACGGGGACGTGGTGCTCTTGTGCGGTGTGTGTGCATGGGCAGATGGAGAGGGACAGGAAAGTGGGCAGTGGGGGGGTGGTGCAGGGAATGATGTGCGACAAGGCTGAGGGAGCTGAGGAGCAAGTCAGGTGAAAGGAAGGAGTCTGAAGAAAGACAAGTCATCACACCTGCATTGGTCTTTTCCATCTTTCCCCCTCTCCTTCTTCCTCTTGTTGTCTTGTTTGTCGGCGGGTGGCATCGTGTTTGTCGGCGGGTAGCATTGTACAATCTGAATGAACGGCAAGAAAGATGTTGTCGCTGAGGCAGCTAGGAGCGGCGCCTGGTACTGGGCCCTGGCTTTACAGGCAGTTGGTTGATCGATGGTGGGTGTGGCATGGTGGTCAGGAAAGAGAGAAGGGAACGAGTAACGTGTGACGTTCCTGAATCACAAGGGTGGCATTGATCGCCAAACACCGCACGACACATCACTTCGACTTAGCTCTGACTTCGATGAGCTCTTCTCGACATTCACCCTCGCATAAAATTCCAGACTTTGTTCATATCACCCTGTGCAAGCTCAAGCTTGGTTGCACTGTCCACTGAAGTCAACGCTGTTCCGGTTCTGGTATGCCACCCTTGTGCCCAACCTGTGCCACCCTGTTCATAAAACATTGCATAGTGTTGAGAACTCACTATGCGACCCCATAGGTCCCCAGCATCATTTATCCTTGCCAGGGGTGAGTTTCTGGGTTGTGTCCTCATTTTCCCTCAATATTAATATCACTTTGCCGATTCATGCCACATTCTGGAACTCAAGTTGTACAGGAACTTGAGTTCGGGGAGAACTTAAGCGCTCGAGGAGAACTCCAGTTCGGGACTCAAGTCTTAAGTACTATCGCATCACATATATACGTATGAACTGAATTGCAATTGCAAACTTAAGTTCTGGCGACCAACTTAAGTTGTCTGCATGACTTAAGTTCACACCTAATACTGAAAACTTAAGTTCTAATGGATATACAGTTATGGTACACCTATGGTACAGCTCTACTGTATATAAGCAGGACTTAAGTTCTATGGAAACTCAAGTCTTCCATGCGGTCGAACCGCCTAGGACTTAAGTGGAGCTAATAAAGTATTTGCCGTGATGCACCTTTCAGAAGTCGTGAGCACCTATTCCTCTCTTGGGTTATGAGGGCATAATGCGCCTCCAGTAGATCAACAGCAATCTTCACACTCCGGCGCAAATATCGGCCGTCAGAGTCGAAGGCGCCGCCCATACACGCCGATCCTTTCTTCACTTCCTCATTAACCCGCTAGTCCCGCCTCCGAGCGCAGAGAATGACCTGCAGCTGGCTCTGCACACTGCGAGGCGCATATCGGACGTATTGCAGAGGACGGATATGTTCCACACCGTGGAAGTCAAGCTAGAACGCGCCGAGGCGCCGTTGGCTTCCAAGAACGACGTAGACCTCGTTTTCGTGACGCGTGAAAAAGGACGGGTGTACGTCAAGAGCGCGACGGAAGTAGGGAACAACGAGGGCAGCGCCGTACGTCTCATTATTCCTCTTGCACCGACATATATTCATCGCCGAAGAGCGTCACAGCCCGGATACGCAATGTTTTCGGTGGCGCGGAAACGTTCGAGGCCAATCTGTCCCTTGGTACCACTACACGGAAGGCCTTCAACGCGTCCCTGACGGCACCGTTGACTTCCAACCTCAATACACACGGGGAGATGTTACTTTTCGGGCTCGAAAAAGACCACTCGAGTTTCGCAAGTTGTATCGAGGGTATCCGTGGCGCCAAGGCTCTTGTCAGGGTGAGCTAGGTTAGCAGCTAGCCGCACAACTGTGACGCCTTACTTACCGATTTCAGAGCGGGCAAATGTCAACTGGAATGCACGAGCTGGCGTACGAGGCTGTATTGCGCCATATCGGAAGCCTGAAGCCCGACGCATCGTTGAGGTTATCGATTTCCGCTGGGCATTATTATCACGTCTAACGCAAGCACCCTACAGCATGCGCGAAGCCGCTGGAACCTCCATGAAGTCGTCCATCTCGCACACCTTCGTGCTAGACAGCCGCAATGACCGGCTGACGCCTACACAAGGCTTTTACCTCAAAAGTGTTCACGAACTCGCAGGATTTGGCAGGGCCGCCGTTCATAAAGTCTGAAACGCAAGGTCAAGTGTCCCGTCGCATACTTCCAGGCGTCGTCCGTTCTTTTCTTTCTTTTAAGCCAAATCTCCTTGTGCTGACCCGATGTAGTCGGTGTCGTTCGGGACTAGATCTGGTCTGCTTTGGAGCTTGCGTGAACCGACGTTGTTCTCAGATAGATTTCAACTCGGCGGCCCATCATCTGTCCGTTCCTTCAGGCCAAACGCGATGGGCCCTCGTGACGGTTGTAAGCCTTGCCCTTGACGACATCCATTTTATTCATCGTGCTATTTCAGCCGACTCCCTAGGTGGAGAAGTTTATTGGTCCGCGGGACTTAGCGTCATCTCGCACATCCCCAAAAAGAAAGAATGGCCCGTGAAAACCCATGCATGGGTCAATGCAGGGAGACTGGACGATATCGACAAGTGTAGGTTCCCTTCCATCTCAATGTGTTTCACAGCGCTCATCAGTCGGTTCAAGCTCGCTCTCTGATGGACAACATCAAAGGCACCCTTTCGAGACCTTCGGTATCGGTTGGAGTAGGGCTTATTTATAATTTCGATCCTGCGCGGATAGAGCTCAACTTTGGCTTACCTCTTGTGGCCAGCAAAAGCGACGGGACTCGGCGAGGATTCCAAGTCGGTTTGGGGCTCGAGTTCCTGTAAATTCTGGTTGTCTGCTCCGTGTCATAAATAAAATGTTTAGAAGGCTCTGTGCCTGGCGCCGAGTTTTACTACAGTGCATATTAGCCCACCGGCGACCATCGTAACAGTCGCGGATCTCCTACATACAAGTAGACCTTGAATGATAAAAACAAATACACATCGAAACGTTGAACCATAATACAGATTGAAATTAACCTAGTGAGAATAGCGGTACTTAGTACAGGCTCATGACAAGGGGAGGAACCGCACCGAAAACCCGATACGTTAGGGCGCACTCAGCATAGAGGCTTTTCGGACCCATTCCCTCTTCTCCAACTCTTGAATGACGAACGCTGCCGCCCCCGCCCTCAACGAAACCGAAATCGTCTTCCCGTCACCCATATACCCCGCTATTACTTCGTTTGTGTCAGAGTCGGACGGGTGGAGGCCAGCCAAACAGTACAAGTCCGCGCCCACTGAGCGGACGACATCTCCGACAGCGACGATATCCCGGGCGACATTCCGCACAAACGTCGCAAACGTAGTGCGCAGCACGACCAACGGCCAGCAGGCTGAATTGGTTCTCGGGTCGCGTACGGTCGGCGGGGTGAGCACGATGAGGCGGCGCACGTGACCTTGATGATGCGAATATGGACGGATAGAGCCCTTCCGGCCCGTGGTGTTATGACGGCGTCCACGCCTTTGAGAGATTGTCTGTCCTTCGATGACGATGACAGACTTGTCGGACACCAGGTCGGCGGGGAGTTTTTGAGCGGAGCGAACGTAGAGAATGAGTGTGCAGTATCCATGGAACAGTAGAGATTTACGGGCGATGAGCACGCCCTTGGCCCCCGGGGCTCCGAAAATTAAAAAGTGCATGGTAACGAGATTTGCAGCCGAGCAATTGTGCGCTATCTTATCAAATGGAGACGTAGAAAGACTGGAAGGAAACTTAGGAAAGCGAGGAGGAAAGATCGAATTTTGATTTACCTTGGCTGAATAGATTCTCCTTTGTAGACAGTCCCGATCATTCACATTTGGCAAAGAAAACGTGACCGTGACTAATTGCCGCACGTGTCTCCGTGACAGACGCGCTTTGTCCTCTCTACAATGTCGGTCGCCTCGCCCACAGTTCTCCGCGTCCTCCACTATTTCCGAAACTCCTTCCCAAGCCACCTCAGCCCCACCCTACTCCTCTCCCACAGCAAAGCAAGGCATATGGCAGGCTCAATGCTTCGCGGACTCTCCAGCGCGAAATGGATGATCTAAGCGACGAAGAGACTGAGCTCGAGGAAATTGTGGTTCGGCCTTTGATATGACGGTTTTTTTTGCTAATTTTCGTTAGAATATATCCATACGACACAGAGGATTTGGCTCCTTGATACCTATCGGACGGAATTTGACTTTGCAAGAAGAGAAGAACGACGTGAGTTCGCCCACTTGGTTTCTTGTAAGTGACTCATCATCAGCAGGCGGATGAGGACGACGACGAATCAGACTCTGGTCCATCCAATGGACCGCCGTCTGTCGGAGAGGGG